>JABSTQ010006188.1:0-61206 GCA_013358835.2 Ixodes persulcatus
ATTGTGGCGCCATCGATGCGGTGACCCTGGAACTGCATTTCACAAGAGCGAAGGCTTTGCGGGATTTCCGAGGTCAAATGTGCGTAATACTTATAGAAAGGCTCGTTTATAACATTGACAAAAGTTTTTCGAGCCAAGAAAGAAAGGATAATGCGCGAGAGAAATAAAAAAAATATGCCGGACCGCCGAGTTTCCACTGCTACCCAATAGATGGCGCCAGTGTGTCCTCTGGTTTAAGAAGTTTTAAGCAACCCAGGTTTAAGAGGTCGCAAGAGTGTGAACGGGCCTTTAGAGTGTCACATTGCTACCTGTCAAGTTGCGCTGTGGCTCTACATGCATCAACGTTACTTTACGTTAGTATCGACCAACTCACTGCTTGTAAACAAGACCGCGTTCGCCCACACCGGGTGGGGGCATTGCGCGTGCTCAGAAACCAGATTCCGGTGAGGGGAAGCATACGCGCATGCGCAGAGCCGACAGCAGCGCCACCACAGTGGAGTGACGTCAGAGAGTTGAGTTGATTTTTTTTTTGCTGTGTTTTTTGTTTTTGTCATTATTGGTTTGGCCAGTGCACCAAGGTGACGAGCGCCGTGACGAGGCACTTTTTGTGCAGCTTGATTGGCTCTATCGGACTTTTAGCATCGCTTGTACTCCGAGGTAATCTGAAACGGATTGTACGATAATTGCTATCAGAAAATGTGCATGCGCAGTTTGCATAACTGGGACGTAATCAGCCATCCCTTCCTGGGGTCGCGGTCTCTAAGCATACCGAGTTATATAGATCCTAAATGTAAGCGAATAAATGTAGCATGGATGTAATTCTTGTGAAAAGATGATCTACAGGGTGTCTCAAATTGCGGCCAGGCTCTTCAAATTGTCCGCAAAAATCGGTTTATTTACTTATCGCGCTACGATTTTGTGCAGCGTTGCCCACAGGTGGTGAATGTTTTTCTATAAAATTGGCAATGTGGACCTTGAAACACTGTTGTTGCCTATCAGCAAATAGAATTTTCAAGATACTTAATCTGAAATTGAACACACGCATGTAAAAATATGGGAATCGGCCAATCAGTGAACGGTGACGGGACTGATGAAATGCGTACACCACTAAAACTAGGGTAAGGAACACATTATGGCTGTACAAGTGTAAGGCAGGGGAAGGTGCGGTGAAGCTGGGCTGCGATACTTAATGAGCCAAATCTAGTCGTTAAGGTATAACTAATAAATAATTCGTCCCTAACCCTTGGACCCAACGTATTAAGATATATATGTGCCCGTGCGACCCATCACCTGTCATAATATGCAAAACCGCATCACCAATACAGTAAAGGTTGCAACAGTGCCTTTAGAAAAGACATTACTGATCGTGATAACACGTGGACTGTTTCTATAGCTGGAATGAAGACAATTGTGCTGTGTGCTGTGGTCGCTTTGGGAGGTGTGTCAAGAATGAGCGCGGCTGCTCATCAAAATCACCCCTATGGAGTTTCATTTGAAAACGGTAGTACTCATTTTGACTTCTGTTTCTACTCTAACTAGTGCAATTTAATGTAGGTAACTATAAGTAAGCTACAGTTACAACAGGTTGAAACTATACGTCACACGTAAGTTTTTTTTTTTTAAGGCTCATAGGCAACTGTAATGAATTTCGAAAATAACTCTCACCAGGGCAAAAAACAATTTTCGGGTACGTCAGCTTTCTCCTTTTCTAGATCATCTCCCTTGTTCTTCTTTATGTCATGAGTTTGCTTTCTTCCTCGCTGTAAAGAGAGTTCGCGTTCAATCCCCACCCCTGCCCGTTTCGATCTGGATGAGCATCGTACCGGCGTGCGGTCGTGTATCACTACTGCGTGGTGCACGTTAAAGACCCCAGGCTAGCAGTCGTACTGCACTGGCTAAATTGCTTATCTACAGTGGGTAACAATGTCGCCATGTTCTGGCAGACTAAACTCCTGCTGTATAAACAACTAACGACTAATTTGTTTTAAAGAGAGTTCGCGAAGTCCTATGGGTTTTATCTTCTTCTGCCCTAATCTCATTTGCTACAAAATATTAGGTCGTGTAGAATACTGAGGTTGCGTTAGCGCGTGACTTCAAGCAGGTGTTAGTGAGACGTAGGGAGCCTTCATGTGCGCTTTGCTATAGGAAGTATTCACTGGCGGCCATAGCTGTGTGCGCGACTGCTGAGCGCGTGCTGATGGCTAGCTTCCAGGGTTCTTTTGCAACGTGCATTCCACACCGTCAAAATGGCCGGTCTTAGCAGCCTATTAATGGGGGCTTGTTCTGAGCATGCGCTCTAGACAGCACCCACAAATATGGCGCCCAGTGAATACTCCTTATAGGGTGACCCTTTGTAATACCACTCGCCGACAAACCAGCAGCCATTTTGGTTCTCGACGATAATTCGTGGGCTTATAACCCTCCCGGAAACAAGCACCTTATCTCACAAGTTCGGAGCAGCGTTGTGGAACCCACGGAGGGAAGATTAGCATTTCCCCCCTCGGATGGGAGTGCCGATGGACACAAAGGCCACTTTCCGGCGCACGGAGAAACAATGAGAGGAACAAAATGGCGGTGGAGGAGGGCGTTGGAAAGGGAAACAGGCAGTTGGCATCACTCTATGCGAAGCGCACATGAAGGCGCCCTAGTGAGACGAAAAGCAGAGTCCTTTTAGAATGCATAAAGAATATTGGCTTCTCTCTTGAATAGGGCCACGACCGCTTCATCCCGTTTGCGCACAGCAGGCAATGGCCTGCCGAGCGGATCTTTTTGCCGGCGGCCGGGGGAAAGGAAAGTGCTCAGGGCTGCCGCAGTGAACGATATTCAACCTGACGGTGGCCGATAAGGAACATAGTGGCTGGCGGCCAGTGAGCGGAAGCAGCGCGAGGCCCGAGCAATGCAGAAGCATTGCTCGTGTCCGCTGTTCTGCGCCTTTAGCGACGAGATCGGAAACTCAGCGCTGGATCGCCGCTTGTATGCCTATCTTGGTGAAGCAGCTGAAAGGTCGTAGCGAAGCTGCAATGATCGAGTGGTCATGGTAGGGTCATCAGTGAGGGCCACAGATGATCGGTAGAATAAATAAATATAACGGACTACGAGTATTTCAAGAATGTTTTTCGTACCTTTGGCTGCACATCCGAAAATGTGTGTTTATTCGAAAAACAAAAACGTTGAATATTTAATTTTTTTTTTAAATATCACATAAGAAAGGTTTTTTAATCACAGTTCTTTTAGTCTATAAGGCCATAAACAGATATTATGTTATTATGTGTTTTCTTATATACTTGTATTCATTAAATTATATGATTTTAAATTTTAGAATTACAACAGAAATTTAGAGTATATAACTCGTCATTATTTTATTCAGCGAGTACTTACATTTCATTTTAAAATCCAGTGGGAAATTGATTTCTTCTGCTTGTTTTCTGCCCTGTGAAAGCTACAGATAATTTGTCGAAATTCAGGCAAAAATTATTCACAAGCGAAGTCTCATGGCAATACTTCGGCTACCACTAATATTTACACAAGCAATCATTTCAAGTGTTCCCGCCAGCTTGCGCTAGTGTCATGCCTTGCCTGGTTTTCCAAGAGAATTTTGATGAAATTTCAACTGCGAAACAATTTATTTTGCATGTGAATAACAAATACAAAATAGTCTTTGTGACTATGAGCATATAACCCAGTCTTTGTGACTATGAGCATATAACAGAAGCTATGTAACTGGTTGAGAAAGTTTGAGAAGGATTACTATCCTGAACTCACTTGAGGCCCCTCCAGTGCATGCGGCAGTGTGCACAGCGCGCACGCGTTGCATCTGCGGGAGTCTGTTTTAATGCGTCAGCATTAGAACTCCCGTTTTGACGAAAACCCGGCGGTGTCTCTCGTCTGTGAATGCTGAGGAGAGAGAGCGAAGTAGAGTGAGAGGGTGACGCGTGCGATGCTCCCATTGGTCCGAAGCGCTGACGTCAGCACGCATCAGCCTCCTCCTATCTGACTGGCGCTGACAAACTGACAGACACCACCAGTTTTTCGTCAAAACGAGTACTTTCATTTACGTCAAAGTCACGCGCACAGCTGGCGCGGAGCCAGAGAGGAGGCGCCGCCGCGCAACACCTCATAGATAACAAGGCTGTAGTGCCGAATGAGATCGCGTCATCAGAGAAGGCCAACGCTGGATACGAATTGGAAATGAGTGCTTCGTCAACGCTCAGCTTCGAGTCAAGTTTGAGCCGAGCGTTGACGCAATTGTCGTTTCCAATCTGTGCCAAGCGTTGGCCTTTTTTGATGACGCCATCTCATTCATCACTACGGATTTGTTACCTAGGAGGCGTTGCGCCGCGGCGCGCTGGAATGGGGGGCGTGTTCAGTTGTCGCTCTGTCGTCGCCGGTTTCCGCAGTAGAGGTACGCGAGATGTGATGTGTGTGTGTGTGTATGTGTGGTTAAAACTATGGATGCGGTTCCCTCCACGAGTGATATAGATGCGGTTCCTTCCACGAGTAGTATGGATGTGGTTCTTTCCAATAGTGATATGGATGGCCGTATCCAAAGGCGTCGACGAACTCTGACAGGCAGAGTACAGAAAAGGGTTGAAATAAATTACTGGAAGTTCCATGGGTGGATTTCTAGAGAATTCGTTAGCATGACAATCGGAAAATATCACACACGTCTCTCTTTGAAAAACGCTAACACTGAACCCGTAACAAGGCCAAAAAGAAGGAGAAAAAAATAGAGGAAGCAAAAGAAAAAGCCCCAAAAGAAAAGTTAAAGGGACAATGAAACGATCTTAAAATTGAATTTCATCCACCGTACGTCTTAAAAGGAGTGAAAAGAAAATCCAAACACAAAAATAGAGGAGAAACATTTTTTTTTTGCTGTAGAACTTTTAAAAGAAAAGAGGACTCATTTACACCTTTATTCCTTCGAAAGCTCTCTGCCTTTTCACTGCGATGCATCCGCGGTACCAGTACACGTCAGCCAAATCCACGTCGCCTATTGGATAAGAGCCTACCCCACCAGCACCGCGACCATAAACACTACAACGTCGATTTTCTAATAAACATCGCTTCAACAACAATAAATAGCCGGGGAAATGTTTGTTCAAAGTTTTGTTAAAGAATATTCCGATCCACATTTTGTTGAATAATGAGCGATGTGATAGAAATTTTCAAATTTTATAATGCTCCAAGCATGAGCCATCTATCGTGTGGTTAACCTAGCAAGAGAAAGGTAAGACTGCTCCCGCGCTGTTTCGTATGGCGTCGGTAGTGATCGTTCATGCACGTGGTCAGCGTGGTGGAAGCGCGTAGAGCGCGTAGAGCGCTATCCCTGACTCAATGTTCGTCGTGTGTCCCGATGATAACCCAGCACGTCCTAGAAGAAAAGATCCATATACTCGTGCGGTGATGAGGTGGCACCCCCATTTCAGCGGAAACGCTCGTGCCGTCGTCTTTGTTTACGTCGACTACAGTGATGCTTTCTTAGCATTTGTCTCCAGGAACATCGCCCGGATTTCTTATTTTGCGCCTTTCATACGTGTGATCAAGTTGAAGGTATTACTGGTGCGTACTGTATTCAGAAGCGTGTATGAAGGATGCGAATTTTGACGCGTTTCCATCACCCGAGAAAAAGTGGCAAGTGCTAGCATTCCCGAACGATCGCAACGTCTATGTGATCACGAAATCATATTTCTACGTTGCTATATCTCTGCTAAGATTATACCGTGTTTTGCAATCGTAGAAACGGCGTGTGGCGAAATTTGTACGCTCAGTAAAGTCGTGATCGTCCAAGACTGCATCTTTTTTCTTTTTTCGCTCTGCCCTGCGAGCCCATCCTGACAGAATAAAAGTTAATAAGGCTTGAGCCGATAGAAAACTCTGCATTTTCCGCTACGCCAGTGAGTGACAGCGCGTCCCCTTCTTTTTAGCGATACCGCGGAAACGGCTGACGGCGGCGGACAACCGGCTGTCGTGCTGACGACTGAGCGCTTCTTGCAGTGGTTGCAGGAGTGTGTGCGCGCGGTGCAGAGCGGTTGTTTCGGTCGCACCCGTCACAACGGACGAAGTCATAGCTAACGCGCTCGTTGGAAGCGACCAAATAAAGCGCGATCCAAACCAACATGTGCGCTCGAAAGTTGTGCGCTTCCCGGCAATTGCGCATTTCGTGACGTTTTTGCTGTTTCCGGTGCGCTTTCTGAGTCACAAGCGTGCGCGTTGGTTAGGACGGTGCGCTTTCGGGCGAGCGGAGAGCAGATCTGCGCCCGACGGCGAAGAAACGCGGAGCCGCAACTGGTGCCCTCCGCCGATTGGCCGGGAGAGGATATGGGAGAGGAGCACTCTTCTACGTCACAGCGCGTTTTTGTGCGCGTTCAGAAAAAGTTTAAATCAGCCAACTTTCTTATGTGCGCCCGGAAGGCGCAAGGAATCGGCACGACGTCACGAAATACGCAATTTCCGAGAAGCACACGACCTACGCGCGCACAAAAACGCGTTGGTTTGAACTTTGAACCGCGCTTTAGTTTGTGCAGTCCGGAGCTTAAAAAGAAACGGCTGCAGTTTCACCGCTTCCTACTCGAGAAACCACGTCGAAGCACTTGGTGCAGGTTTATCGGTTTGAGCGCAGGTCTAAGTTCATCCGCGAATGCTCGGAACATTCCGTATATTGGAGTCGCCACTCCTTGCCATCCGATTTCGACAAGGAACTGGAGTATTCGTCGGACGAGTCGCCGCAGTTTCTAACAGGCGTACCGGCGTATGGTACCAGTCCCATCCATGGCTATCGCGGTGATGAGAGGCGCTGATTCAGACAATATGTCGGTGGCATCGGCGCCATCAGCGCAGTAAAACCCTGTGGTAAAACGTTGGGGAAAACCCACCGGTACACCGCTCCGGCTCGTCGCTGTCGCTTCCATTCTCCTACTGCCGAGAGAACTTCCGGTTCCGGTGACAGAGCACGTCACGATCGTCAAAATCACGCCGCGGCTTGTTTTGCGGTGAGTTGGAGGGGAAGCAAAACTCGACATTTCATAAAATTTTCCTGTAGAAGTTTATAAACCGAAAAAAAAAAAAAACGGATGCCTGCTCGGCGTTCAGTGACAATTGAAGGATTAATGTAAAAATTATTTGGCAAAAGTAAAAAAGGTCATTTCATGGGACAGCGTAAGCGTTTCCCAAAGGAGGACGTGTGTGGCGCTTCCAAGGGTTATGCTAACGCATTCCCTTAGAATCCACCAATGGAGTTTTTTTTTTTTTCATTGTTTGCGGAATTCTCTTCTCGGCTGCTCGGGGGTTGCGCCATCTGTTACGTATAGTCATGGCTTGGCTCCGCGGTGGTAGGAAGCAGCGTAAGCAGCGATTCTACGAGGAATTCTGTATTGCTTTTTGAGGGCTCAGCGGATGTTTGTGTTGACCACCAGCCGATTACAAGCTGGGAATCCACCATGTGGCACCGGCCAGGTTTAAACTGAAACGGGACTAAGACATCGATGATGTGTTGATCCCCAACTTTATACATGCAATTAAATGTACGTAGCTTGTAAAAAAAATATAAATATATTATACCAAATGCACCTCCAAAAAGATCATCATTTGGAATCTCCCATTGGTCATGATCGCCGCCAAAAAACGCCCCGCTGAGCGTCAACAGCCCCATCCAAGCACGGGCAAGGAACTTCACTGCTTCGTCTCATTCAGTCTAGGTTAAAAAGGGGCGGTGCGACGATATTCAATTGGAATGTTTTTTCACTTTACACGAGCTTACTGGTACTAGTGGGACTCAAGGATACTCGTACGCAACGCCACTGACCAAGAAACTCCTTTGTTGAGCTATAATTTTGAGGACAAAACCGAGTGTTTTCATTTAATCTCTCCTTCGCAAAACCTGATGACATAGCTGGGTGGTAGCAGTACCGCCCTGTGACGATATTTGAATGCGGCTCATAGATTGAACCCGAGCATTGCGTGGACACTCGATTTGGGCTCGCGATAATCAATAGCTCGAGAAGCATTCGGGTAGTGTCCTGTGTCCAATCGCTGCAATGACGACAACAGCCGAACCATAACAATGTCTGGAACTCAGCGCGTGTCCTGTGCCTTGCCAACCTCAGCGCATGGTTGCGATCAACATTGGCGGCATATAAGCGGCTCCAGATCAAGTGGCCGCTTTGTTCTGGCTCCGAGTTTAGTTGGTGAACGCTACTCGTTTGTCTTTAATATTTTTTGCGACTTTGATTGCGTGTGGTGAAAAACGAACGGGTGTTTCACAGGTCATTAACGTCAGGGATCCGTTCTAAGCGGTTGTCAACATAACGGCAATTAAAAAAAACAAAAAAAAACAATAAAGAGAAAAAAAAAACACTTACTAAAACCACCAAAAAAAAAAGCACGAGGCGCACACTGTGAGCATACACCAGGGTGCTTAGTTTTTATCCGAACAGATTTTTAATATAAAAGGTGAAAGCTAGGTGAAGTTTGTATGCGCAGTGTATATAATAATAATAATAATAATAATAATAATAATAATAATAATAATAATAATAATAATAATAATAATAATAATATAATAATAATAATAAATGTATTTATTTTGCCAACAGTTTACAGTTGGAAGGTGAAAAGGGAAAAAAGCTGTAACACAGCTTGACTATACTTCGTTTCACCTTATGTTGTACCGCAGCGAAGGTTACAAGCGCGAGCTCATAGCGTTCGCAGCTGCTCTTAAGTCACGAGAGCTTGTGCCGCCGAGATGTGCCCCAAAGCAAGGAGCTCGCGCTTGTAGCCTTTCCTGCGGTACATCATAAGGTGAAACAGAGTATAGTCCCCCGCCACCTAAATAGCAGTTGAGACGCGGGCACCAAATTATTTACATATGATTAGGACATAAATGAAAACATGAAGAGATCCTTTACACGAGAGAAAAATTTATCAGTGTCATTATATAATGCAAATTCAGTTTGAACAGAGTGGCATTTGTAGAAGAAACGCGGCAAAAACAACTTCAACCCCCAAAAAAATTTTAAGATGAGTATATCAACACTTAGCTTCTATTAGGTTTGGTTTGAGATGAGTATGATTAATTCCCGTAAGCTGCTCACCGACACATTGTTAAGTTCTATATTTTCCCAACTGAACTTATCTAGTGTAGTCGGAAGGGTGTATGATGCAGTGTATTGTCCTTAATTAGTTCTAAAAAATGGTACTTCCCATGGTTCTACAGTTCGCGTTGGATATGCATATACCTGTTTTGTTAGGTTTGCTAAAGTGTTCAAGATGATGTTGAGATTGATTTTTTTCTACCATATATTTCGAACGTAAACGATATTTGTATAAATCGAAAAATTTTCATTACTCTAAGTTGATTGAAAACAATGTTAATTGGATAATCCAGCGTAACATGAGAAATGCTTCTTAAAGGGGCCCTGCAAAGACTTTTTTACTGGTTTTTAATTTGCACCAAACCTGAGCGCACTGAACGTAGTAACTTAGTAAAACTTTTCTTTTCTCGAAATTCACTTTATTTTAAAAGTTATAAGCAAATTAAAATTACAAAAACAAGCAAAAAATAACCTCCCTCATGACGTCCTTGGTTGCTTGAGTGGCCGTGAACTAGAGGAGGGGTAGTGGGCTCATCGCGAGCGCTCACGGCTGCCGCACTCCGTGTCGACGGCGCGAGAGGGCGCCACTAAAGCATGTTTTGGATAGGCTGTATGCAGCGGGCAGCCGGGGCGGCTCTCATTGCATTTGCTGCGCGATTAAACACTAATTCGGCATGACACTTCATTGGCCACAAATGACAGCAAACACGGGGTAAAGATCAGTTCAGAATGGGCGCCACTTCGCGCTGCCATACCGCGAAACGGCCAAACCCCAAGACAAAGCTTCTCGCCGAAGGCCTTCGGAACGCTCGGAGCTGGTCGGATCATCCTGTCCATACGACCGCAGCGCCGCCGCGTACATCCGGGACCTTTCCGTGTCGGCGCGTGATCCCACTACTCCTTTCTAGTGTGCGCCGCCTTTTCCACCGCTCGGTGGCGGGTATGTCGACGGGTCATTTCTCGTTTCCGTACTTTAAAAACTGCATTTGTTTCTTTTCTGATCTAAAATACTGAACAAAAACTACCTTTATAAATAATTGAAACGGGTCGCGCAACTTATATTTTGTATTTCGACTAAAAAGAAGCTTTTAGAGGCTCTGACCAGTAGTAAGCCCAGGACCAAAGACGTCACATTTTGCGCGCTTTCGGTACCGCGGGTCGCCCTCGTCGGTGGAGGAGGTTTGCGCGTCGTCCGGTTAAAATATGACGCACTGATATTTAGTTACTCTCTTCGTGCCCGCTGGCTTGCCCGAACTTCAAGAGACGTGGAAACCGCAAAAAAAGTAGACGCTTAAATATGATTGCAGGGCCCCTTTAATATTTTTTTTGTAATATAAATATCTTTTGAAGATTGGTATATGTAGTGGTTCCCCATATAAGACACGGATGAGGCGATAATCGTAACGGTGAGTTTACTCATTATCTAAGACCTCTTAATTGACTCATTAATTATTGGTTTTAGGGGTCATGTTGGAATTGCAGTATTGACGGCCATTACCATCGGAGTTCAGACCAATTCAAAGAAGTTGCGATAAGTTACTGGTGTTTTTAGTTATTAACCGATAAAATATCTCGTTTTTTCGTCCCATTTTAAAAAAAAATTGGAGGACAGTGAATATGTCGTTTCAATCATGTCGTCACCATATTTCAGCAGCGTGTCCTTGGTGAGTGCGCCGCAACACAACTGACGACGCGACCTAAACGGCTACGTCACTATTCCAAGCGTCATTGTCGACAGGCCTTGATGAGCTCTTTATTTGTGCAAGATTTTTTAATCGAGGGAAAACATGCAAAAATTGATCGATTGATATCGAAAAAAAAAAAAAAAAACATTACCTTTTCGGAAAATATTGAAGTTTCTCTGGCGTTTAGTAGTAATTCGTGTGAGTACTTAAGCAATATTTGAAATGTTAATTAACAAATTTCAGGAAATTAGTCTACTTAGCACGATAATTATACCCTCACCTAATGTTCGCCGATCCTGATAAATAGATGGTGAAGACGGAACTCGTGTACATCTCACCCCTTGATAAAAACAAATGTGTTCGAAGTAAAATCAAGCACCCGGTATATTTGCCACGGGATACCTTTTATTGCAATTTATACTGTATTTTTTCCCCATAAACTGCGGTGCCACTTGAACGGGTGTTTTACCAATAAAATCCTGTGAACATCGGACTATTTTAACACCTGCAAAAGTCTTCAGAGTTCTTGATTTTTTTTTGTTCTGTTGCCATCAATCCTGCAGGTCAATGCACGTACAGAAATATAACGCTCAATGATGGATACTCTGATAACTTTCAATACCCCTGTGAACTTTGGACTTGCAATGTTACAGCGAGAACACTAACTATTGAAGGGTTGGTATTTTTTAGCAACACAAATTATGCACAAATCCTGTAATGCAAAACTTCGTTTGTTAATTCAGTAACTTTTTGAATAGATGCCCAATTGTCATATATTCAATTAGACAGTCAGTTGGGCTAACTGGAACATAATATTGAATCGATAACTGCCGAGAGCAGATAGACCAATATTCATTAAATATCAACCAAAAGTTTATAACGCATTTCCAAAGAGAAATTTTTACGTTGCCGTAAAACTATTGTTCTTGAAGAATACAGAAACCGTCGAGTCGTCAATATATTTTTTGGTGCCGTACGCCAAAAAATGCTTTTTAAGCTATGATGAAAACAAAACAAAACGAAATAAAGCATTGTTATTGGTGAAAAGATGTTTTAAAGTACTGCGGACTTGTGCTAGTGGAGCAGTTTAAATGAACGCGCTTCCGCATTTTTGTGTATTATTCATTTGCCAATAAAACAGCATTATAATGATGCGTAGTTGTAGACTACTTGAGTATAGACAAAATACTTAAACCATTGCAATATAATTTACCAATATCAGTCGACTAATACCAACGATTATATTCTGAGTCTTGCGAAACCACTTGTAGCTTATTTGAGCAACAAAGAAAGTTCGCATGTCTCTCAATTAGGAAACGAGCGTCGTTACTACCAGTTGATCTTCAGTTCGGTAACTTAATTTAATTGTCAATTATACAAAGAAGATCTTGCAAAGTTTTTAAACTTGTAAGATAACGACATCATTAATTTATTTTGAATACTTATTTATCAGTTTTTCAATACGACTAACAAAGAGTATAAATATCTCTGGCATAAATATCTTACCGCTTCACTCGTTCCTGGTGTTAAATTACTCCATGAAATTAAGATTTTTGTTAACATACTCTATTATAACTAAAAAAAATATTTCATTATGGTAGCATGAAAATATAAAAAAAATTCTAGTGTATCAAGGAAGACATTATCTTAAAAAAAATACTACATGGGTATCACAACAAAGTGTAGTAGGAAACGAAGCCGGTGAACCATCTAATATATCCTAACTCTGCGGTTTCAAGAAATTTGCTACTTAATTTGATTCTTTCAGGTGCGGTGTGGCACGATACGGAAGCTGCCTGTACGTGCACAATTCTAGATTCTACTGGCCGCTTTGCTGCCGCATGGCTCGTGTCTGCTAAAACAATTAACTGACATTACTTTGAGTTCCATGAAAACAAGTTTCTTGACAATGAATACACGATAATAAATGTGCGTCTCTACGTTCTTTTTAATGTATATATTGAATCAATTAAAGAGAACGTCACACTTAACCTAAAAATGTGTCAAGTGTAACAATAAATGTGTCATCTTTTGTCGTCGCGCTTCGTACAATCTAACACCAATATACGTTTTTACATATTATAAGAGTTCTCCAAGTTTGACGGGAATTATTTTCGTAAAAAATTGTTAAGCAAGTTTAACGTGATAAACCTTAAAGAGGACGTTTGCGTATTTCTTATTGAATATTCCACGCCTAGAGTGACGTATTTGATTAATAAGCAGCAGTTCCATCAATTAAGGCGACGATCAATTTGTTTTTAGCTGTGAAACAGCTGTGAATAATCAAATGTCTGGCAAAAAATAAAGTTAAACCTGCTAAAAGTTTTAAAAGATTGCATGTACAGTATAGGGAAAAAGCGATGCCACGGAAAAGACTGTTGTAAAGGTGTCCAGAGCTTGGTGAAAGACGTCAGCCAGTGACAAATAAAGCACGCAGACACGTTCGACTGAGTGCAGTAACGCAGCCCAGTTATTTTTACGTCATGCCAATCGGAGAGCTGCTAAAACGATAGCGGTGGGGCCTGGGCGCGCCCGGGTAATATGCAAGAAAAAGGTACATAGTTTCGTGCTTGTCGGACTTTCTCTTTTCTGTGTAGGAACAAAACTTCCGATCTACCCTGAACGACCCTTGTAACGTGCTATGAGCGTCGCTTGGTGTACTTGGATCTTTGTCATCTGACGCACTCAGGGGCATTCTCAGTTGTCAGCAAGAAGTGCACTGATCCCCAAGGCTGTTTTGAGTGATTCAGGAAAAAGAAAAACTTTCAGTCTTTCCACTCTGGTGAAGAAGGAAGAGCAGCGGAGTGGTAGCTTCTGTTCTGGGCGGTGGCGTTCCAGGCGAGCGATCTGCTCTTCTTTCGCAAAAGAATCTGAATCGCTGGATGCAGTGGAACTTTAGGTGATAGCGGCTTCGCGGCGGTTGCGGAACCATTCGCGCTGCTGTGCAAGTCACCGCTCGTTCCGCTCCCGCCCTCCTTCCTCCGAAGAAAGGTTGCCGCCATCTGTGAGCGACGGCGGCAACCGGTTGTGTGGTTGCCGCCGTCGCTCATAGATGGCGATAGCTGTCTAGAGTTTGGTGTCATCATTTCTCATCCGGCGGACACGATCCTGGAAAAACTAGCCCTTAACAGCTCCGCTGTAAAAGTGGCCGTCTGCAGTGTGCGCGCTATTGAATACATAGGTAGCACAGCCGCTTGGGCCAAAATTTTGGTTTTAGGCGGAAAATATATGGCCTTAAAATACACAAAGCGCCAAGGTAAAGCTAAACGTGACCTTTTTTGGCCATTAGTATGGGCATATTTTCCCTAATTCGCCAAGAAAGCGCCAGAGTTAGTTCGGTTTTCGGGGGGGGGGGGGGCAACTTTGGGCCTAAACTCCCAAATAAGTGACAAATTTAGGCCTCATTGCTGGTTTGTAGGCTTTATAATAAGAATAATAGTTTAATTACCGTGTAAGTATGGTGGGAGCTGAGGAAAAAACGCTGTCCGAGCAGCTTGACTGGTCCTCAACACCCTTCAAGTAGGGGTAAAACAAATAAAACAAAAGAACAAAATAAATTGTCAATACAAGGTACTTCCATCACAAAAACATAAACCACGAAAAAAGAAATTGACAACAGTGACGTTTGCCTACAGTTAGGCAAATTGATTAAAAAAGCTGAAGAAAACGCAGAAAATTAAACTACACATAAAAATTTGCTTTTTATAATTTCATACAGTGCGCGAAGTTCAGTGTACCTGCAAGTGTATTTATAAAAATTACCAAGTTCATAGCTATTTATTAAAGATGGCAATAAATAACAGAAGGCACTGTTTTCCGGTGTTTAGTCGAGTTCTATTGGCGACGTGCGCGACCGAAAGCGTCGCTGTGGTCGGCCTTCCACAATTGGCCGAACGCTGACTATGACGTCAGAAAAGGATTTATCGTCGACGGAAATAAGAGGAATGAAAGAACTTTGATTTTGACGGTGTTGGCAGTGTTCCTTTGAGAGCGCAATGATTTCAAGCTTCCACCATGCTATTTACAAACACCATCGAACTTGTTGTCTGCAAGGTAATGACGTCACAAGGGGGAACCATAGGAGGGCGCCACCAAAACATCTCGCCGCTAATAGGGGGTATTCACTGGACGCCATATTTGTGGGTGCTGTTTAGAGCGTATGCTCCGAACGAGCTCACATCAATAGGCTGCTAAGACCGCCCCTCTTGATGGTGCGGAATGCACGTTCTAAAAGAACTGTGGAAGCTCGCCGTCAGCACGCGCTCAGCATTCGCGCACACAGCTATGGCCGCCAGAGAATACTCCCTATTAGCGGCGAGATGTTTTGGTGGCGCCCTCCTATGGTTCCCCCTTGTGACGTCATTACCTTGCAAACAACAAGTTCGATGGTGTTTGTTATTAGCATGGTGGAAGCTTGAAATCATTGCGCTCTCAAAGGAACACTGCCAACACCGTTAAAATTGAAGTTCTTTCATTCCTCTTATTTCCGTCGATAATAAATCCCCTTTCCGACGTCATAGTCAGCGTTCGGCCAATCGTGGAAGGCCGACCACAGCGACGCTTTCGGTCGCGCACGTCGCCAATAGGAAGTATTCACTGGCGGCCATAGCTTTGTGCAGGACTGCTGAGCGCGTGCTGATGGCGAGCTTCGGCAGTTCTTTTGTAACGTGCATTCCGCACCCTCAAGATTCCCGGTCTTAGCAGCCTATTGATGTGAGCTCGTTCTGAGCATGCGCTCTAGACATCACCCACAAATATGGCGCCCAGTGAATACTCCTTATAGGGGGTATTCACTGGACGCCATATTTGAGGTCATTGTTTAGAGCGCATGCTCGGAACGAGCTCACAATCATAGCCTGCTAGTACCGGCAATGTTGATGGTGCGGAATGCACGTTGCAAAAGAACTGCGGAAGCTCGCCGTCAGCACGCGCTCAGCAGCCGCGCACACAGATATGGCCGCCAGTGAATACTCCCTATTGGTGCTATCCAGTTTTCTCTGTCTTGTAGAATAACGAAAGCTTAAGTTCTTTATTTGCAATTGTGTCAGATTACGTTGTGGGGATCTGTCCTACGGCTCACCCGCCAGAAAGACACGCAATGCAAGACATAAGAAAAACACACCTTTACTGGTCACCGGCCAAGCTTCGAGTGCCCGCCAACGGGGCTCTCGTGCGCCACGCACGCGATTGTTACAGACCTCGCGATTGCGCTCGCGGTCTTGTTTGTTCTCCCGTGCCAGTGGCACGGTCCTGCCAGTCACTGCGGCGCGTTACTGCGCACCTTGTTTGTCGCTTGCCACATCTGAAGGGGGGATCGGTGGCCGAGTGGTTTTAGCGCACACCAGCTCGGAGCACGTGGAGCGAAAGCTCGCGCTGCAGAACCCAGGGATCCTGGGTTCAATCCCCACCCCTGCCCGTTTCGATCTGGATGAGCATCGTACCGGCGTGCGGTCGTGTATCACTACTGCGTGGTGCACGTTAAAGACCCCAGGCTAGCGGTTGTACCGCACTGACTAAATTGCTCATCTACAGCTGGGAGACTCGTCGCCCGTTGAGGCAGACCAAGTTCTAGGCTGTATAAACATACACACAACCCAATTTGTTTTTTTTTTTTTTGCCACATCTGAAGTCACTGGACCCTGGGGAAGTAGCGCCAAGCTCCCCGTATGGTAGCCATCTTGGTTCATGAAATGACCAATTTCTCCTTGACTCCTCCGTTCTTGGTGAACCGATCTAAATTCGCTGGTGAAGGGAGCTTTATAGAGACATTTCTTGCACACTGAGATTTCGCTATTCACACACCGGCGAAACAAGCGTACATCTTCGTAGCACCACCACATGCTGTGTCGGTGCTTCGAGGCACTTAAAAATACTTTTACTGTTTTGAAATAACGCAAGAAGAACAATATAATTGTAAGAGATCCGTGGAGATGCGCATGATTTATATGTTGATTGCATACACAATGCCAAAGGCGCTTACATTGGCGAGGAACGCTTCCAGTACGATGATGCTCCATGATGATCTTGGCGCGTCTGGTTTAGAACGACCCTCTTGAAGCTTCGGAGATGTGAATGGACCAAGATGGCGATTTCCGTGGTAACGTAGACATATTCGCCAATCGCCTTGCGAGTTTTTGGTCGTGTGTATGTTAGTATCTGTTTGTGTCCGGCTAGCAGGTAGGGAAGGCAATGGCGCTACAAGGACAATGCAGGGACCCGGTCGTGGCAGGGACTGGTGTTCCACGCGCCACACGCGCACGCCTTCACCGTATTAAAGATTCGAAGTAAATAACCAAAATAAAGCGTTGACGAACGCGCGTGCAAGATGCAATTTGGTTTAGGCATCTGCTTTAGAAAAGACACTGCTGCTGAGGCCAGTATACGTGCGGCGCGTGGAGCACCAATCCTCGCATTCTCAAAATTGTTCGTCTTCGTCAATATCTATGGCTAGGGTGCCTATGTGCGCTTTGCTTAGGGTGTAGTCATTCCGCCATTTTTTCTCACACTTTTATTTTCCTTTTTCGTTCAGAAGCGGGTGAAAGAGCGTGTCCCTGCACGCGTTTGTGGCGCTGACTGTGCTATGGCGACATTTTGTTTTCATCGATTTCTTTGTATTTTGCCCAGGAGCGCGTGCTGTCGGCATCGGGTACTACAAAGGGTGGCATCACCCTAAACAGAAGGACATTGAGGCACCCTATCTATGGCGACATCCGCAGCGTCTGCTGGCGACGGGTCTGCGTTATGGTGTCTTTGTGCACATGGCACTTTATTTGGCCGAATCATATTCAAAGCTTTGTTCATCGCTGGGGTGCTGCTGTTCGCCGTGATTGGAAATACGCGTTGTAACATGTCAGAGGCGAAAAGAGTACGTTTGATGCGAATACCGGTAAGCTATTTGATAACGGGCAGGGTTTAACTTAAGACGCTTGAAAAGCGTGTCGACGTTTAATGCAAAAAATACTTAAAATGGCGAGTTAAATTAAACGAATTCAATTAAAGATAACCTTGATTTTGTAACAGTTATTTTTATAGAATTTTAACATTTTTACCACGGGTCTTTCTACATCGATTCATTCTTTTGGATGCTTGGTTGTTCCGGTGAGCGCATTTAATTTGGAATGTGACACTCACGATACCTCATGTTTTGATTATTTTGCATCATCATTTTTGCGTGAAAGCGTCGCACATCTATACGATTTACTAGATCAGAAACCTCACGGCCAAAATTGGTAACCGACGTTACCAATTTTGGTAACGTCGGGTCCCAAAATGTCGGCCAAAATTGGTAACTGATCTAAGGTAACGTTGAAACTTGGGTAAGATAATTCTGCATAGTGAAATAAAGAAACAAAAAAAAAAAAAAAACTGCAGAAAAGCGCGAAGACGGACGAAGGTCGAGTAGACGCACGCAGACAGAATTTTTCTAAGGATTGTACCTTGGTTTACCTAAGGTACTAGTGGTTATTGACAGCTTATGAAACGTGGGGCGTGGCTCACCATTCTAATTCACCCTTCTTGCCTAGTGATTGGTTTCTCGAGGTTCTTGTCGGCAAATGTCGCAATCTTATTGGTTGCCGAGCGATAATGAGATGCATGCTTGGGACTTGCCATGCCCTGGATTTCTTAAGCTCTCAGAGCATTTTTCAAAATATATTTTCTGAGTTATTTATATTAGTTTCTGGTACTTTCATGCTCTGTTGAAACTAAGCCAAATACGAATCAATCACTGCTGCCGTAAGGTAGAACAGAAGAGAACATAAGCGAAAGTCCCACAATCTTTGTACCAATGGAACAGCGACGTCGGTAAGTTTAACTCACTGAGGGTGACGTCGTTTCCACAAAATAATTGTATTTTTCTTCTTGAAACTGTCAAGAGAGTATCATCGTGGACGGTTCAGGTTGGACAGCGGTAAGCATGATGCAGTTTTTTCAAAGGTTTGGCGTCACTAAATCCACTAAGTTGGCAAGCGTCCAGTGAGACACGGCCGGACCCTTCGTCTCCCTCCCTAACGTTCGTCACAAGATGATTTGAAGCGCCAATGATTCTGCATGCTGCGGCGGGCCTCCGCAACGGGAGTTCCGAGAATTGCCGCAGCGTGCAAGGAAGATGACGTTTCGGTCGACTGTTGACGAACATTGGGAGGACCTGGGGGGAGGGGAGTTGAACTCCGGCAAGAGAGTGTCTACGGATATGTGCCAACTGACAATATCCAATGAAGCTGCTGACGTTTACGAGGTCGGTGTCCAAAGCACTGGTCTTTCCAATAGAGGGCTCAGCTTCAGCAACCCGCCGCATTTTAGTTCATGGAACCTATATGTAAGTCGATCCACGGCACCCAAGCAGCCGGCCACTTTGTGACCAGAAGAGTCAGGCACTCCGATGTTTTGGGGCTGTTCTTCGAATACACAATTAGACGGTCTTTAGATACTCGGTTCCTTAATGTTCATTCTTAGAACCAGTTAGTGCTACTTCCTCAAGACCGAATCAAGGAGCGAGAAGTCCTTGTTTATTAAAAGGCGTAACGCTAGACTGCTTCCTTCTGAGCCTCCTGAAGGACACGCATACAAGTATAGTGATCAAACGCAGTTGCTTCAAGTGGGCACTGTCAGAGCCGCGTGCGAAGATCCTCTGGGGAGCAAAAACATTCCGCGACATACAATAAAATGGTCTTCATACCTTAACGACGAGAATGCGCCACATTTCCTTGGCTCGTCCGTAATTCATTTTGAATGAAAAATAAAATGTTCGTGTTGGTTGAACGATTATCGGATTTCCAGCTTCCAATACCTGTAGTTGACGCAAGAATACATGGGTGTTTTCCGGAGTTCCCACGGCGCATGTGCAGCAGTAGCAGACAAAAGTCCACCATTTTCGAGTGGTGCGTCCGGCTCGCAGCGGTTGGTCGCGCGTTTCCAAGTTCTGCGACATGCATGCCACAACGCTGTTCCGTTGTCGGCTGCTGAGCAACGACAGCAAGCGTTGTCGCGGCTTAAGTTTCTTCAGGTTTTCTTCAATTAGCCTGCACCCGACGAAGCGGTAACTGTGCATTTGGCCGATCCGGCGAAACAAAGCGCACGGCTCGTAAAGGCAGCCTTCGAAACATTCCCGCGTTCGCAGTTGCCACTTCAAGGAAGGTTCATTTTTCTGTTCTTTCATTTTTAAATGGTGTGTAAATACAAGTCTAAATGATTTTTTTCTTCCTTTAGTTTTGTTGGTGTGTAAATGCACGTCAGCTCCCGCGTTTGCAGTTGGCACTTCAAGGAAGGTTCATGTTTTTGTTCCTTTATTTTCTTATTGGTGTGCAAATACACGTCAGCGCAAAAAGAGCGCTCTGGCCGCCGCCATTTTGCGAATCGAGCGACCCCTATCAGCCAGAAATTTCTGGCACCCGCCTGAGCTGTGAAAACCCAGTCAGCGTGACCCCCACCTGCACTTTGCATTCGGAGTTCGCCGGCTTTTCTTGGAAGTTTTTACTTTATTTGCCTGTTTAGGATGCTTACCCTTTGTATGTTATCTTCCACTGTGAGAACCAGGGAATACCAGGGCTCGTAGCCTGCTCGGCCTTCGCTGGAAATGAACGAAGAGAGCGAACATCAAGCAGCCCGCGACGCACGCAGTTCGACTTTCTTAGAGGATTATTTCCGTTGAGATAATCTCCGAAAAGCCTTCCCGGCTATATTTTCGGTCTTCGCGAAAAATAACTGATAGGGTCAGGGGTATGGGGACGGAATAGACACGTTCGTTTAGTTGAATTGGTGCTGTGCAGAAAATCAGCAGTCTTCAGAACGTGCCCCAAGACAAATCCGGATTCCGTCCGATCGTCGACACTGAATATTGGATATGCTGTGTTATTTGAGACCTTTCTCAAATCCTGTTCGGATAACGCGGCACCGTGGGGTACGTACGATATATTCTGTTCGATTGATGAGACTCATTGGATTTCATGTTGTGGGCGAGGAATATCCATACAGTTCGGATATCCTCTGTGGTCAAATTTTTTCAACGGCTAAGACCTTTATAGATTGACACGGCTGAGTGTACGGTGCCGTAAAACGATGAACAGAAAATGAAACAAACATTCCAGTTGCATTTGTTCTGTCGCACACGGACTCACCAAAACAACTTTCATTTCTTTGTTTTTGTTCCCAAAAATGGAGCACTGCTTTCTTGAAGACCCAGGGGTTTCCCCAGGAATTGAAATCAGGGGGGGTGTCTAAATTTTTTTTTGGGGGGTTTAAAGGGGGGGGGGGGGCATTTCGAATATAGGAGTCGTTGTGAATTAAGGGGGTGCCTTCGGAAAAACGAGGGGGGGGGGGTCTAAACCCCCCTTGGGGGGGTCTGGGGAAATTCCCGTGAAGACCTCTATAAATTCTATTCGCCACGAAACACAAAATAAAAAAAAAGAAAACGAGGGAATTCAGCCGCCACCAGCGTCCGGAATTGAGCCTACGCAGGCTGCCACAGCCAACTGACTAGAAAACCCACAGCCCAGCGCAGTCGGGCAACACTGACGTACACTCTCAAAACCAGGGACGCGCACTGTAAATCGCTTCGTTCGAGACTGCCGCTGGAAAGGCGTGGTACTTATAGGTAGGGTTCCGTGTTTTCAGATAAATTGAAAAAAAAAAAAAAAAAACTCCGAGAAACACTCGCCGGTAAAAGTTTAGTCAATTCAGATAAAACTCAGAATATCCAGGTCACGACGGCACAGTCAAAGCAAAAAAAAAAAAAAGACTGCATTTTCAGATAAATTGCGAGAGAGCCAAGGGCAGATTTAGGGCAGGGAGCCGAATGCCTACCATCCCCCCCAAGCCTGACCCCATAAATCTGCCCCTGGTGAGGGCACAGGGCCAGTGGTCCCGAGGAAAGGCCACTGCATTTTCATTTGAAATATAAAACTATTGACAAAAGGAAGTTTACCGTTTATCTCGTCAAGCTCCGTTCAGGTCAACGGGTCACTGTACTTCTGGTTCATGACAAAGGGGGCTTTTAGCAGGCCGTTACCGTGTTCTGTGTACCGCACTACCGGAGCCTCTGAATGCTTTGAAGCGCGCGCCCCGGGGTCACAGTATCATCTGGGAGCGCACCGCGGAACACGGTAACGGTTTGCTAAAAGTCACTGAAAACCACTGTTCCGGTTTCTTGTTTGGAGCATACCATTTGCGCTTCTTAGGGGGAGGAAAGGGTTGTGTTTTTGTAACAATGAAAGCTATGAACCAGTAGATTTCATAGCAGGGGGGGAGGGGCTGGAGCGTTCCTGTTTCCCAGCAACCACAATTAAGTGTATAGTTAATTCTAAAGTATTGACCTTAATTGAAGCAACACTTTTTTTTGCAAGATTTCTCGTAGTATAGTTAGTATTGCCCTTGGCGATAGCGCCAATGCCAAATGCAGTTGCAGGCATATAAATTGACACAGGTGAGTTATACATCGTGTGTACCTTGTGTCCGGATATTTTTTTATTTTTTGTTTTGATTTTAATACTGAAAACTTGGAAACAGTAAAAATAACCTGAGAATTTCAGAGAAAAGGGGATCCATAAACTTTAAACTCTGAGAAACCCCGAGTTTTTGGTGAAAAATCGACTCTGAGAAACACCCTCCGAATTTAACGAAAAAAAAAAAAAAGGAATTCTCCTTAGGTGCAACGCAGGCGAGTGTCTTGGAGTTCGCGTTTTTGTGATGACCCGTTTGACTGAATGTGACGGTTTTGCGATGTTACGCAAAATACCTGTCTTCTTTTTGTTTGTTGCAAACGTTGGAATCACCCGCGGTTATCAAATAATCAAAAAGCATTGAGGTAAAGGGGAAATGCTGCACAGCTTGTTGCTATGTGCACATGAGAGTGAAGGATCCTTTATTGCGTGACAGATAGATGGGTGTCTGTCACCGTCAAGATCCGGAATCGTTCTGTTGTCCTCGAGCTTCCCTCTCGCGCCTCTCTTTTCCTAGTGAACCTTCTCGTCGTCTTCTCGTCGGTTCGGATTACCTTGCCGCTACAGGGCTCCCCTTTAGCGTTGAGGCGCCTAAGAGGGGCCTCGAGCGATATCAGTTGTAGGAGCGTGTCGTGATGGCAGGCCTGGAGCGTTGCCGAGATCAAAACGAACAGTTCTTTGGGCATGCTTGGTAGCAGCGGAAGGGGAACTGCTTGACGTTAAACTTGTGATATTTGAGCTCGGGCGTTTTGGGATGGCTTCATCGATGTAAGCTAGTTTAAGACGGTCCAAGGAAACGACCACCTCTTTGTTTTTAATGTCAAGAGTAAAATGCTTTGGACCACGGTGAAGAATCTTGAAAGGGCCGTCATATGGATGTTGTAAAGGTTTGTGCATAGCATCCCGACGTACAAAGATGTGCGAGGAGGTCGCTTGGTCGGGGCTGACGAATACACGGGGTTGACGTTGTTCTCTTGGGCTACATGGTTTAATCGCCTGCATCGCTGCACGAAGCCTGTATGAGTAATCAAGAGGATCAGGCATTGTTGTCTGTGCGGAAGAACAAAAGAAATCCCCTGGTAATCGCAGAGTAGTCCCATAAACAAGCTCCGCAGCACTGCACGCAAGATCAGCCTTGATCGCTGTGCGAAGTCCAAGCAGAATAAGAGGAAGGCTCTCTGACCAAGTCGATGATGAATCGGTCGCTTTCAGAGAAACCTTTAACTGTCGGTGAAATCTTTCCACAATTCCATTGGCTTCCGGGTGGTAGGCAGTTGTGTGAATGTGGTGAATGCCTAGGAGTTTTGATAAGTTGTAGAAGACAGACGACTGGAACTGTCTGCCCTGATCAGTTGTGACAGTCGACGGTACTCCGTAACGACTAACCCAAGTGGACAAGAATGCTTGGGTGACAGTTTCTGCGGTGATATCCGGGATAGGCATAACTTCCGGCCATCGTGTGAAACGATCGATACAAGTAAAAACATATCGGCAACCTCCAGAAGATGGAAGGGGACCGACTAAATCGAGATGGACGTGGTCAAATCGGTCGTCTGGGGGTGTGAATGCAGCCGAGGGTGTGACGGTGTGACGACCGATCTTAGAACGTTGGCAACTCAAGCATGTTCGTGCCCAGCGTCTGACATCTGCATTCATCTTCGGCCACACGTAGCGCGTTGAGATGAGGCGTTGTGTTGCCTTGATGCCTGAATGAAAAAGCGTGTGAAGGGCATCAAAGGCTACCCGGCGAAATGCAGGTGTTAGGTAAAGTCGAGGCGCGGGACCAGAGACATCACAGATTAGGGGTTGTGGGCAATATGGCAGAGACACCTCTTCAAGCACTAGAGACGAGGATTCCTGGAGTTGCCTCAGTTCCGCATCATTCTTCTGCGCCATAGCAGGAGCTGTAAAGTCGATGGAGCGTCGCTCAGGTGTGTAGGTGTTTATCGCAATTCTTGAAAGGGCATCGGCCACTGTGTTTTGTTGGCCTCTTACGAAACGTATGTCGTGCGTAAATTCCAAAATATAGGCCATTTGTCGGATCTCACGTGCTGTATACGATGTGCTGCTAGATGTTAAGGCGTATGTCAAAGGCTTGTGGTCGGTAAGGATAAAAAAAGCTCGACCTTCCAGAAAGTGACAGAAATGTTTGATAGCAAGGTAGATACCAAGGAGCTCATGGCCAAATGTACTATAACGTGATTCAGTTTGTGACAATGTCTTCGAAAAGAAAGCAACTGGTCGCCAATGTTCATCAACGAATTGTTGGAGCACCGCTCCCACAGCGGTATCGGATGCGTCTACCATAAGTGAAGTTGGAGCGTCACATTTAGGATAGGATAGCAGAGTGACCTTCGAAAGTTCTTTTTTGATGCGAGTGAACGCAATTTCGGCGGCGTCATTCCACGGAATTTTATCATTCTTCCTCTTTGATCCACGGAGAAGTGAGTTTAGTGGTTGGAGAATTGTAGCGCAGTGTGGAATAAATCGCCTATAAAAATTGACGAGGCTTAGGAACTCACGAAGCTTCCGCACCGAAGTTGGAGGAGGGTAGTTTTCAATTGCCTGAACTTGAGACCTGAGCGGGTGAATACCATGCTGGTCCAGGTGATGTCCAAGAAAATCCAGCTCAGATACTCCCAGTTCACATTTGGTGGCGTTGATTGTAATTCCATATTCGTCCAGTCGAGCAAAAAATTGGCGCAAGTGTTCTTCATGGACTAAAGATTAGAATATCGTCGATATAGGCAAAGCAGAAGGTCAGTCCTCGAAGCATTTGGTCCATAAACCGTTGAAATGTTTGGGCCGCGTTTCGAAGACCGAAAGGCATGCGTAGGTATTCGAACATGCCGAAAGGTGTTACTACGGCAGTCTTCGGGATGTCGGCCGGTTCTATGGGAATCTGGTGGTATGCTCGAACAAGGTCGAGTTTTGAGAAAACGGTGGATTCTTCAATGGTGCTAGTGAAATCTTGAATGTGAGGTATAGGGTATCGATCGGGCACGGTGATGTTATTTAGAGCCCGATAGTCCCCGCAAGGTCTCCAGTCACCGTTCTTTTTTGGCACCATGTGCAGAGGAGATGACCAGTTACTGGACGATGGTCGAATAAGTCCGAGCTCCAGCATGTGCTCGAACTCTTGCTTTGCAGCTTTTAGACGCTCAGGTGCGAGGCGACGTGGACGAGCAAACACGGGTTGTCCGGTTGTCGTTATGATGTGCGTCACCTGGTGTTTGATGGGAGTGTCTGCGGTGCAACGAGTGGTCAAGGATGGAAAGTCTGTTAAGAGCTTAGCCCATGTGGGCTCGACGTTCGGATTGAGAATCGTCGGACTGAGAGCGGGTGAACTGGATGCAATACCTTGAACGCGTAGGTGCGTTGCAGCATCCAGGAGTTGTTGGCTCCTCATGTCCACGATAAGATTGAAGAAACGGAGGAAGTCGGCTCCGATGATTGGATGCCGAACGTCAGCAACCAGAAATATCCACCTGAATGTACGACGGAGACCAAGATCGAGAGTTAGGGACTTCTCTCCGTAAGTTGTGATTGGCGAGCCGTTTACCGCTCTTAAGGGTGTGAAGTCGAGCCGGTTGCGGCGATCCTCGGATGTTGGAGGAAACACACAGACTTCAGCACCCGTGTCAATGAGAAAACGCTGTTTTGTTTTCTTCTCGGTAACGTAGAAGAGACGGCTCGCCTGCGAATCCACCACACTTGCCGTCGTCAGTGAGTGGTCCTGTCGTTTCCCGTGTAAGAGCAAGGCTGCACGCAGCTGTTAGCCCGCTCGCCGAATTTCCAGTGATACCAGCAGAGCTGATCAGCTGGAGGCGAGGCTGATTGAGATCGCGTCCTGCGACGGCCGTTAGATGACGAACGCTGTCGGCGTCTTGACGGGGAACGCTCTGATTGTCGCAGAACGGATACTTCAGTTGAAAGTTGCTCAACCTTGGCGCAGAGTCGACGAACTGCCTCACTCAGCGCAGCCACTTCGGAGTGATACGAAGGAGGCGTAGGAGATGAACTCCGATGTGTGGCAAACAGCAGGCGTCCCAACTTCCATAATTTTGTCCGCCATTCTAGCAAGAGCATCAAGGGTGCAATCACCTGCCGTAGACAAAATCATTCTGACCTGATGGGGAAGGCGCTGTAGGAATAGTTCTCTAAAAATGGAGAGGTCTAATGTGCCCGCCTTATCTGCTAGGAGCTGTTGCATTTTCCGCAGCAAATTGGACGGCTTGCGGTCTCCCAGTTCTTCACTTGTGAGGAGTTGTTGTAGCCTGCGTTGCTCGGAAGGTGTTGTACGGCGGATGAGCTCTGCCTTGAGAGTGTCATAAGGAACATCCTGGGGAGGTGCGCGGAGGACGTCCCGAACGATTGCTGCGGTGGCTTGTGGCAGGGCTGCGACAGCATAGTCATACTTGGTTTTTTGAGCTGTTACCCTGTTTGCTCGAAGAAGGGCTTCAATATGAATAAACCATAATTCCGAGTCTGCGGGCCAGAATTCGGGAAGCTTAAGGGTCATCGACGCGACGCCGAAGGTAGGTAGCGATCCAAGTGCAGCGAGGTTAGGCTCACCAGCAGTGAAGGCTGGGTTTGGCAGTTGTCCACTTGAATCTTCGTTACTCATCGTAGGGCAGTCGGTTGTTCTTGTGACCGGGTCACCAGTTGTAGGATCCTTTATTGCGTGACAGATAGATGGGTGTCTGTCACCGTCAAGATCCGGAATCGTTCTGTTGTCCTCGAGCTTCCCTCTCGCGCCTCTCTTTTCCTAGTGAACCTTCTCGTCGTCTTCTGGTCGGTTCGGATTACCTTGCCGCTACAGGAGCATCTGTTTCGCTCCACGACGCATCTTCTTGTCTATAGTGGTTAAATAAGAAAAAGGAAACAACATACCTCATGTGTTGTCTTTATGTATGTATCGAGTAAACAAATTAGCTTGCAACATTGTCTACAGGCGCGAGATTCAAAACAGACAAGTGGGGCCGATTTCGTTTTTTTTTTTTCTTTTCTTCAGGGCCTACAGTCGCACACAACTGTAGCCTGAAGTGGGGTCACACAAATGCCGAGGCTCGCTCTAAAATCGGCGACTGCACCTAGTGATCTCAAATATTAATGAAACATGTATTTTAGTGATGGATTTAACCTTCTGAAACTTCAAAATGTAACTCCATTCCAAAAAAAAAAAAAAGAAAAACGAGATTAACGCATTTGTTAGGGTGAACGACTTTCGCAAACTACACTCCGAATCCGCCCGTCGTTGATCCGAACAAGTTTGTTAGTTTCATGCTTCACAGAAATGAAGCTACGCTTTGAAATTTCACAAGGTGAAATCCACCACTGAAATACATATTTGATGAAAATTTGAGATTGGTACGTGCAGGCGCCGAGGTTTTCGGACGATTTTAGAGTTATCCTTGACATTTATAAAGAGTACTTCTTGTCAATGGAAGTGGGCAAGCAAATTAAACAAAGAGCTAGCGAATAATAAAAAAAAAAAACTTGCCTTAACTGTACCTTGGTCTCGAAGTCTCAATGTTCGAAGAGCTTCAATCGTGCCTTCGGTAATGACGAGCCCCACGGCAAAGTCGGTCGTTTATCCACTCGGCAACACGTACCAACGAACCAAGTCATTCTTAGTTAACGCATTCATTGAAAACAAATGTACTCGTCGATCGCCTTGGATAGAGAGAAAAAAAAACAAGCCAAGCACTGAGTGCCTTTACCGACCGCACTCAGACAATCAACAAAGCTTGGAGCGGGCAGAACCGGAAGCAAGGCAGGCCGTGGAAAACCTTTCTCCTGCTTTCCGATAGATGGCGCTCAACATTTGCGGGAAATAGCGGAAAAGGCCCATTGACTTTCACCTGAAATGGAGCGCAACTAGCGCCATCTAGGCGTACGGCTGCCATGAAAAAATTGACTTGGTCGTGACCAGGCAGATTTTTTTCTGCAGTCATCAGTCGCCTAGAGGGTGCCAGTTGCACTCCACTTTAGGTGGAATTAATTTTATTCTTACGCGAAATCTTCTCCACCCTGGGGATTTTCCCTAAAATTACTTATCAATACCCAGTTTGTCTCAGTTTATGTTTAGTATACTAAAGTATGAGCATACAGGGCAGATAAAAAGTTATCATCTTTTTTTTGTGTACTATATCTACCGTCTCTCATTGGTTTGTGATAAAGTATTATTAATAAAAATATCGGATTAAACAGTTTACAGGTCCCCCGTCCAGACCATCGAAAGGATTTGTTCGTACTGCAAAGCTAAACAGATATACGTAGTTCTCCCTTGGCCGAAATCTAGCTCCAACGGTTGATGTCAGTGCATGACAAAATTTCAGACCTTACCGCTGTAAAATAGTATGCCTGTCACCATAAAAAACAACAAAAAAAACCTTTGCTGTCAGAAAAAATAAAGAACTAGTCCCTTTTTGTTAAAAAAATATCCTTTATATTTTTTTAGACAGAACACTGTGTGTTTTTATCCGTTTTGGAATTCTACACAAACGATAGAGCCACAGATGTCAGTCTGAAGGTTGAAGCGGTGTGTTTCCTGTACTCACAGGACGAAAAGTAATAACTTTTTGCCGGCCAATTCCCAGTGCAGTATTCAGGTACTAAGGCAACCAACTTCGGCGCTGCCTGCCAATCCATTTTAACGCAATCATGACCCCCAAAACACCTGATGTAGTTATTGGTGCTTTTTTCCATTAATAATAGGCTGCCTCTATGGCATCAATGAGTTCTACCCATAGGCACTTGACCGTTACTTCGTTTCAGCTGAAGTCCAGACGCAGCAGACGCTACGAGGTAATAGGGAGTTTTCGTAGATTGTTTCCGCCGTCCCGCAATGCTCTCCGCAACCCGCTACGATACCCGAAACTCTACAGTCAAGGCCATCGGCTCGCAGGCGCAGTAGTGCCTTCTTCGTTGCGGAGGGCTTAGTGGAGGGGCAAAAGCGGTCTACGGAAACACCCTAAAAGGACTAAACAAGCAGCGTCAAAAGCGCAAGTCCCTAGGCCTTTTCTGTCTAGGATTGGTTCAGCGATGATAGAACACGTACACAGACACGACAAACACCATGATGGTGCGCTTTTGGCGTTGTCCCATGGAACTATATATAGTATGCAGCATAGAAACCACTGGATTCCCTAAACACCTGAAGGGACTCACATTTCTTTCGTTTGCGTTTTGTCGAGTAGTGCGCAATACAGAACGCCACCGACAAGAGTCAGGGTCTTCTTGGCGAACGCTTAACCTGCAGCATGGCCAACGTCACTCTCAAGGTGGCCGGGTCCAAGAACCCAATATTTCGACCATTCACTTCCGCTATTCAGAATTTTCTCGGATCAAGATGTTTGCGTGCGCGTGTTTTTTCTACATATATTTTAATCTAGTTTGTAGTACTACTACACACGCATTAACCGACTTCATGTCAGGCAATAAATGCACCTAAAGTCAAGATCATAGTCTGAAGCCTCGGACAGACAACTAGTACATCATACAGAAGGCATCCTGCAGACGTTAGGGAGTTTTAGGGAACCGTTTTCGCATATTCGATACGGTACGATGGGCTTCCCGTACGAAGTGCGCATGCGCGCTACCGCAGAAGACTCGCACATGCGCAGTTGGTACCGGAGGGCCCATCGTACCGTATAGACGCTTTACATACGCGCCAGAATACAGCCGCCATTGCTGATCTTCTCTTGTTTTACCAAGATACCGAGCCACTGAAATTGGTGTGGACTAGCCTCCACAAAGACCAATGCTGGGGAGAAAGACAGAATAAAATCTAAGATGGCAATAACCTGGAATGCTATGGTAATAATGAAGTGAAGTCAACGTAATAAGGGGAAACAAAAACTGAAGGTCAGTTATGGCGGCGCCCATGCACAGCTGCTGCAAAGCGTCTATACCGGATGTGCAGAAACGGTTCCCTAAAACTCCCCATTATCTGAAGTGTGCATTCTTCCTTGTGTGCCGTTCCCGTCACGTTAGTCATACCAATAACGAATTCGCGTGGTTCTTCCTGCGCGCTCTCGAGCGCTCTTTCCAGGGCGCGCAGAAAGCGCTCTTGAGAGAGCGCTTTCGCTCAGCAAACTGTTGTTGAAGTAATAACCAGTAATACTTGCGACGCTATCGCAAAGTACAGTGGCAGACATAGGAGCACGCTTTGAATTGATTTGTGCGTGAATGTTTGGAGGCTTTTAAGTGCTCCAAGTTGAAATGGGCACACTGAAATACTCACGGAACTTTCAATAAAAGAAGGCTGTAGGATATTGGAGATGTTATCGAGAAGTTAGAGATGTTGCTGTTGCACAAAAGATCGAAATCATGAAGATGCACGTCCTCAGGTGGCAACGCAGCTACCAGAAAAACAAAAACAAAAACAAGGTAAACCAGTGGATAAACCAGTGGATAAACCAGTGGATTAGAGAGCCCACTCTTAAGGGTTCTTTTGCTCATCAAACTGGTTCCAGACCAGGGTGTAAGATAGACAGGTGGGGAAACGGCCCATAGAAGCCTACCGCAGCGCCGTGACCGGATTGTGTACTCGTCTGCTTGCGGGTACCCCCGATTTGCGACAGATGGCGCTGCGGCGAGAAGAAAAAAATCGGAATCGAATTTGCATGGAACTTTATGAGAGAGTGCGCAAAATAAACCGAGAGTACGACAGTCCTCAATTGAAAATCCATGAGAAACGATCTCCGTAAGTTTAGCCAGTCGCCACCGGTCGCCCACCCGGAGTGAGAGTTCGCGGCGCTCCACATAGATGGCGCCACAGAAAAAGAGAAATCCGAGGGGGACACAATCCGGTCGCTCATTTGGCTCTCGTTTCCCCACCTGTCTATCTTACACCCTGTTCCAGACTAATTAGAGCAAGAAAGTGTACTAAAAACGTCACTCTTTCTTTGGGTTTACGTATAGCTGTTTTTTAGTAGTTTTGTTCCTATTGATTCCTATTGCGGGTTTTAGTTCTTTGATTTGGAAACACTGCGCACAACGTTGAGAGAATTAAAGTTAGATTTGACACATCATAAACCCAACAAGAAGCTCAGAAACGGGAAGGCAAGTCGAGCCTACTAGAAACTTAGCCACAGGAAGTATCCAAAAGGATTGAGAACAAAGTATCTCAAATTTCTTCCTAAAAATGCCTGCTAGTTCCTCATACGTCCATTTTCTTTCTGGTTGTTTAGATATACCTAAGCAACCAGAAAGAAAATGAATGGACGTGTGCGGAACTGGTAGGCAATTTTATGAAGAAATTTGATAGATGTCGAAATAGACAAAAAAGCGAAAAGAAAAGCACAAACCAAAAAGCTGGTGGGATAAGGAGGTCAAGGCAACCATAGCGCGACGCCGTTAGGAATCTCGGGAGCACACAGGGGGGTAAAGAAAAGAGGGGCCATTTCAGCAGAAGTATCAAATTGGGAGCAATTGCAGGAGAGGAAAAGTGACGCATCCGCTTTAATACAGGCCAAAATTGGAAGTGTAGAAGTACAGTGGATGATGGAGATAATCCAATGTAATAAAAAACAATTTATAGCGAATCGCCGGCCAATTGTGTTACATGTGAAACATTCCGATATCACTCCGGTATCGCTCCGGAACGTTACCAAGCCCGGCGCCTATGCTCACTGCGCTCTTCATCAGGTAACTTAACACGTGGTATATATGTGCACTTGATAGCAGTTCCTGGAATGAAGATACTGTCGCTAGTCAAGTTTTACAGCCCGGTGGTTTTTGAGAACCTTCCACACTCACCGGAATCAGCCAACCAGCGTTGATTACGTGACCTTTTCACCAGCCAAGCAGCTTCGAGCTTCGCGATCGATTTCTTAAACTTCACTAAATTTGGCGACCCCCCCCCCCCTTTTTTTTTTTCGTGGCGAGCCAAAAAACGTTTCACGTTAAAATATAGGCATGCGGCAAACGGGTTTGGGAGCATATTAAGGCTGCGGTCCCACGGCAGCCATCTTGAACAAGGCGTTAGTTCAACCAATAGATGGCGACACGCACCCGTGGGGTGGCCGAAACATTGGTTCACGGTGGGATGGCTCGAGCACCATCACGTTCCCCTCGTGGCCTTGCTCGCGCCGCTGCCAGCTGTGCTCAGCTGGCTCAAGTAGCGTGGCCCAGCAAACGCATGTATGCGAGAATGTCAGGCTGGGTATAAATTGTTTTGTGATATAGACCTTTCCAATGTTTACAAAATCACAGTCCAGCGTGCGATTTTCACAGCCCAGCACGTGCGTGTTCGTCGCTTCGGAAAGCGAGCAAAGCACGCGCCATACGCACGAACGCTCAAAATGGCACCGGCCACAAGCTCGTTTTTGGAAAAGTCTATAGGGAGATGCGGTTCGGCGGTTGTCACGGGCTTTCGCAATAAATCTTACCAAGGAGGTATCAATTGTTGATTGGCATGTCAATATTCTATCAATGAAAACTTCTTCTGCAGGAATGGACGCTCAGTAGACTCAATCTTCCAAGACACCAGTGGAAGCGGTCGTCAAGTAAACTGCGTCGCGATTTACGGTACTTACCTCACCATTATAACGACGACTGAAAAGTGACGAATTGAAATATTGTGTTTCACGGGATCCGGAAGATGTTGTAAAGGTTATTACATTATAGTTGCCAGAAAACAAATGCGGTTACAATATTTTCGGAAGTACCGACAGACATAATGGTGTAAGTACAGCTTAGGAGGAATATGATGAAAAGCATCATAATAAATAGGAAGACGTTTATTTGCAATGAAGACGCTATGAGTGTGCGGCGTTTAGCGGTGGCAAGCGATGAGCTTTCGGGAATTTAAAAGTTCACATGATTGTTAACAATGGACATGCGGACAATGAAGACCAGTTCTGTCCGGAGATAGAGTTGCGGTGATGACCTGACATTGGACGACTTGTGGCGGACGAACAAGCAAGTTTCTTCTCAGTGAAGGGTAAGCGTCCAGTGTCAAGCACAGCACGTCGCTACCGACGTTGTCGACGTTTCGAACACTTTCCACCTTCGACAAAAGTGTTGGCACTTGGGCTATGTTTGCATAACTATTGCGTCTTCCTCGAGTCTAGCGCCATCATCAACAGTAACTGAAAGCAATCTACTATTCAGTTGGTGGATGGCGAAACGTATCCGCATCTGCGGAGTCATGGTCGATGCGTACTCTAAGTGGTTGGAAATTTAGACGATGCATGCCACGACGTCCAAACGCGTCATTGACGTTCTACGCCCTCTTTTCGATACTTTTGGCGCTGCAGAACCCATGATCCTGGGTTCAATCCCCACCCCTGCCCATTTCGGTCTGGATGAGCATCGTACCGGCGTGCGATCGTTTGTCACTACTGCGTGATGCACGTTAAAGACCCCAGGCTAGCGGTTGTACTGCACTGGCTAAATTTCTCATCTACAGCTGGGAGACTCGTCGCCCGTTAAGGCATACCAAGTTCTAAGCTGTATAAACATACACACAACCCAATTTTTTTCGCTACTTTTGACCTACAGAAAATACTTTTATCTGATAACGCGCCGAATCTTGTTTGAAATAAAATAAACAAGCTTTTGACAAAAAAAAACAAGAACAACAAAACGGCATCAGGCACTACACCAGTGCACCATACCATCGTGCAACTAACGGGCAAGCAGAACAGAAGGTGTGCAAGACGAAGAAAGCCCTTTTGAAGCTTACGGAAGCAGTTCAGTGAAGAATCGCCAGGTTCTTGTTCCGGCAGCACGTGACAGTCTCATCTTCCACGGGGAAAACACCCACCGAAGCAATGTTCGGCGGACGAAGAGCCACAACCCTCGATCCCATGACGCTATGGCCTACGAACGAAGATCGAGAGATTTCCAGATAGGTAATAATGGCAGATTATTCAATAGTGCAACTCGTCTACCTGAGGACTTTCAGCGGAAGTCCGGCAGTCCTGCCTGTCTGCCGTGTCGTTAGGCAACCGGAGTATGTGAAAATAATAATAAACGAAGGGATGCACGCCCCGCGTATTTTCCTGCCCGCCCACCCTTGTCTCCAGCCACAGCCCGTACACTCAAGGTTCGTTTTAATTATAATGCAATTAAATGCAAAGGTGGTTAGCTCAGTTGGTAGAGCGCTCCACCTGTAATGGAGAGGTCCCGGGTTCGATACCCGGACCAGGCGGATTTTTTCGGTCGCTCACCAGTCACCTAGCTGTGTTTGGAGATTTATGTTTGTCCTTTGTTCCCCTTCTCCAGGGATTATTTTTATCAAGGTTCGTGCTCGCTTTTTTCGCGAGGGCCGAGGGCATCGGAAATACAGTTTCAGTCTCAATACTTCACACTGTAAACTATGGGGCCGCTTTCTTTTTCCTGCTCTTTTGATTTCTCCTGATTTTATTAGCCTGGTTTTCGTCTCGTATCTTTCTGGCATCAAGGATGTAACGGGGTTCTCTTAGTGGCATGCTTCGGGGTTCTCGAGGATCTACAATTTCTGGCAGCATGCATTCCATGTAAAACCTGAGTAGAAAAGGCTCCATGTTGGTTGACCAGACGGTGTCATCCCTCTGAATACGTTGGATATCAATGCCCTTCAGTGTAAAAACAACAAAATCCCAAAACTCTCTTTGTGTAATGTGTAACTGCCCTTGTATTTGGTAGTAGAAGCTATGGTGGTGACTTAGACCTTTCACATCAGGCTCATTTTTCTTATTTTTTGCCTCATACTCTTTTGCGGCTTCAGCAAGCTTCAAGAATCTTTTAGAGCGGGGACATTTTACCTCAACGAGGCCATTTGTTCCAAGCAGTCCATCAGGGGATGCTGCTAGAAATCCGTGCTTCATATCAACGAATAAGCCGCACTTTTGCACAGTGCAATTTTCCTGTTCCACGTACAGGAAAATTCACGAAATTCCACGTACAGTTGTTAAGCCGCATCCTCATTTATTCTACCATACTTTGTTGCGGGTGTATAAAAGTCATTAGGGTACACGATACTTGAAACAAGTCTGGCACTGTACGTTGTGGGTCGTATCTTGCATACCTCCCCAAAATGGGATGATGTCAGCCTTGGCTTCCTTTCAATTCTCCACCTTGGGTTGTTTGCCTGGCCTCTCGTCAACAACTCAATGTTATTGCGCTGTGCGACGTCTACTTGGAGGCTCTGGAGCTTTATGGTCGATTTCTGTTCATAAACATCAGGAGGAGTGTCTGGTTGCTCACACCTTTCACCGTAGTGTGCCTTAGAAGCTGGCTCTTGGGTAAGTTTTCTTTGCTTAGATGTGCTAGCAGTTGCAGACTCCTCCACACGACTACGTTTCCTTGTGTTTCTAGCCTTTGCTTGTTCTCTTTTTGATATGTATTTGTTCAGCGGATCAGATGGACTCTCTCCTGTTAATTGTTCAACTGCATTACGGTGCCAGCTCGCTCCATACTGGAAGTTCAGCGCGGCCCCGTGGCATCGATGCTGATAGGATCCCCTTTGCGAGCGGTTGATTTGCTTGCCCCTGCAAATTTTGCAACTAAAGACATCACACACTCCGCAAGATTGCTCGTGCTGTTGGTGATAAGGCGATGAGCTTTGTCAGCGATTTGATTTGCGGCAGACATTATTTTTGTTTGCAGCATATAAGGCATTGCTGCATAGACATCTGTCCCCGTTGTGCCATCGCAAAAGTAGCTTTTGCAGCATTCATGATGGCCAAACACGTGTTTAGGACCATTAATTATGTCAGCCTGGAGCTGCCTTACGAGATCTTTTGTGTACCTCAGTCGGTCTTGAGGGATTCCTTGCCAGTTTGACAGCTGTGTGGCATAATGTGACACAGCCTTCCGAGCACCATTTTTAATACTTTTAATGCGAGGTACTGAGAGGAACTTTTCATGATCTTTGCTCACCTTGCGTATGTTGAAGAGCTTGGTTGTGTAACACTTCACAACATGGTTGGCACATTCAACTTTCTCAACAAGATGGCCGTAAGAAACTTTGCATAAGATCTGGTTATGGACAGATGAATCTCCGTCTCCAATAAAGGTGCGATATTGCAGACCGTGCATTGTTTCACTTGCTTGGAATCCTTCGACTAGGATATCGGACTCCATAGCAGTTGAAGCAGTACTGCAGTTCTTGTAGCAGGTGTGCTTAGGAATCATAACATCTTTCTGCTTGTAGTACTCGCAATAGCTGCAGAACTTGTTCCTTACTCCTATGTAGAGGATCTTTTTGGTCGCTGCACCAATTATCACAGCAAGCCCTGATTTAGCTGTGTAGCGGTGCCCATGACTCCTGTGGGACCAGCCTCCGTCAACAACTACGGTTACATATGCTGTGGCACCATCTTCGCATACGTGACCTTGCTGCAAGGCCAATGCTCTTTCTTTTTCCCCGGCCTCAAGGATAGACTTCATCAAAATGGCTTTCCAGTTCTGAAAAAACAAAACATTAGACGCACTTTTAGCGATCAGCAAACCAGAAAAATATTCTTGGGGAGAGTGCAAGAACTTATTGTAAAACGCATGAGTTCTTCCACCATTGGTGTTGACATCCTCAACGCATACCAGCAATGTAACAGGTGGCCAATTTTTCGTAACTGGAAATGCACCGCTGACGGTCATAATATGGCCAGGGTGATTCACTTAAGACAACAAATGTATCTTATACCAAGGACATATCCAATAAAAAATGACTCCCTCAAAATATAATTCGCACAAGAGGTAGGGGTACGAGTGAAACGTGATAATGAGCAACCTAAGTAACAAAACATATAGATAGAAGTTTCGGCATTACTTTCAATTGACACATTTCATTCGACTTAATTTACCAAACGTTCAACACGTGCATGACCCAGCCTTAAGTTTAGCTATAATTGAGCTATAATTATTTGTAGAGTTGAAGCTAGCGCGCGCAGCACGTGCTGTCATTTTAAGCGCGAAAGACTGCTTTCGATGCGCTTCTTCCCTGAATAAAAATGGCAACCGTCTTAAGAAATAACATTAAAAGGTTAAAAGAAAATTGCACATCTGTACCTGTCCCAGTCCTTCTTCGCGGCATCGAAATGCATTCTTACTGAGAGTGGGCACCTCCAAGACAGCACAAGCCTCTTCATGATTTGAATATCCACCACCGATTGACATGAAGGCCCAGACGGCGGCATCATTCACTCCCAGTTTCTTTTGCAGAGTAGTGATGAATGTTGGCTCCGGAACAAGGTCTGTTGAAACAGTCCTCTGTGCACCACATTCATTACATATGTACACAAATTCTGACCATAGGCCGACTCTCCGCTCATGATCAAATATGAACCTTCCGTGCCTATCTCGGACACACTCATGCCGCTCTAATTCCCAAAGGCACTTGATGAAGTGGCTAGGAGTGATTATCCTCCTGCCGGAGATTGTAGCTTCCTCAGTTGGTGCTGTTGTCTTGGAAGACGACTCAATAACGAGGTCAGAGAGCTCTTCATCCAGATAGAAGCAGGAGAAGTCATTCGTAGTTGACGCAGCGGCTCCTTGGTTCTGCTCTGCCAACTCCTGCTCGTGAGTGCGGGATGCTGGCCTCTCCTCATCCTGTTCCTTGCGTCTAGAGTACAAAAAAAATATTAAGGGCCCGTCCAATATAGGAGGTAAGATTTCAAAACTTGTGGTTTGTTTACGAACACCCTTTGATGGGAAGGACAACAGTGTTTGTTTTGCATCAGCAATTTTAAAGTGGTATATGTTTACTTTCCAAGAGTTTTAATAAAGCACATATAGCCATTTACTGCCAATGCGGCAAACGCTGTCCGGACAGTGATCAGAAAATAAATATTACTATTCAGGCACGGAGCCAGGATATTGATTCGGGAGGGGGGGGGGGGGGGGGGGCGCCCATGACAAAATGCTGTATGAGGGGAGGGGCAGAGGAAGGAAGATTTCGACGAAGTGAGCTTCCCCCCCCCCCCCCCCCCTAAATACGTGCCTGTTACCACCAACAGAAAACATCGCATGGATAAAAATAACACCACTGCGTCGTAATAACGACCTTCCTGTCCATATCTAGAAAAACATTATTTGTGTTGCGAAAAGAAATCTCTATGCCAGTGGTTCTCAAATGGGGGTCTTCGGACCCTTTGCGGTCCGCGAAGGTATTCTAGGGGTCCGCGAAGCCCTGCCACATCAGTCAAGCCCGGCAACAAAAGTTGTCTCTTTTTCAGATCGAGAAGGAATTTTTCCATTTCCGGGCGAGTTTTCTCAGTGTGTATGTCAAGAAGAGAAGTCTACTTCACATTAGCCATTAGTTAAATTCATTTATCATATCCTTACTATATTTAACCTATACCTTCCCTCTCCCCTCACCGCGAACGGGGTCCTCCATCATTTCCGCCGATCCACAAGGGGTCCGCGAAACATCGATGGTTGAGAACCACTGCCCTATGCCATCAGTTGTGGAATCCACAACATCGAAGATATAACTGACTCAGTGGAAAGATGCCTATCAAGCAGCCCTCTCGGGAAGTTGTAGTTTTACTCCGCTGCACATCCCTATTGCCATACCCACTGAACCCATTCATGATTCTCACACATGGAGCAATTACGTTATATTGCGCTCCCCATGGTTAGGTCGCTTAGAAGAAGTAAGAAACGTACCTTTTTAATCGAGCGGCAAGAATTGCATTACTGGATGGCTAGGTTCGACATTGTACATGTTCCTTTTAAAAGTACACGGAAGTGACGTCATCACTTCTGATTGGTTGGAAGCAAAAGTGATGTAATTTCCCTAGAAAGATGTAGGCGGAGTCGGCAAAACTGGGCGGAGTCGGCTACCGGACGTGACAACAAAGTGACGTTTCACTTTGTACCGAGTACGTTTCAAAAGGTACTAGCTCCTTGAATGACGAATTATAATTATTACTTTATTACTTACTTACTAGCTCCTTAGTAGGTGTCTTTCGTTGGTCATATTTTCCAAACCGCGTCGTCGTCGGGCGATTATGCCACTTTTCAACTAATTTACTTATTGTTTTCGTCGGGAAGATTTACCGACAGCACCGCGCAGCATTCGAGCTCCCGGAGGATTGCGAGCGTGCGACGCAGCGCCGGCAGCGAGAGACAACGTTGGCGCTAGGAACCGGAGTTGAAGAGACTGCGAAACGCGGAGCTCTTGGACGTTCACGACTGTGGAGCTTCAAGTGTTGTACACTTCGTTTCTACGCCACGGAGTGCCTCCAAAGTGTGGTGGCGAGCGACGAGCATGCAGCGTGGGACTGAAGACAGTCGTCGTCTCTGTCCGCGTCATGTCCGTCGCTATCGTGCGTCGTGTCGGGGTCCGGCGCGGTTGGCTCCGCTTCCCCGAGACGCCGAGCGAGAGGTACGACGTGGAGACGGGCCTCAGACTGCTCGGTAGGATATCCGGCGTCATCGGTTGCGTGAACGAAACGATGATCGCCATCGTCGGCCCGTCCAAGAACGATCCCACCGCCATGAAGGTAGTTCACTGTGCCGCAAGCATTTCTACGCCCTCAACGTGACGGTGGTAAGTACGCTCGTATTACATACTCAAAATCAGTTCCATGTGTGTCAAAAAGAATACAGCGTAACGCGGGTACGGTGTGGATATGCCATTTTATAAATGAGAGGTGCGGGCTTGTGTGCTCCGCCAGGGGCGGACGCAGGTATTTCGAGGGGAGGGGGGGGGGGGGGGTCAGGTTTTTGGTCAGCGTATCATATGTCGCCCCCCCCCCACTCGTTTCCACGCCCTAAATTTTGACACATGCAGAATTCAAGAGGGGGGTCAGGTCATCCGGACCACCCCCTCTGAATTCGCCCCTGTGCTCCGACTGCACGAGAGTGTGCTCTAGGTAGTATGTCGTGACTTTTAAAACGTGCATCCTTCCGCCCGCCACATTATGTTTGTTTGAAAGAAGTGGTTTCTTGTCATCATATCTTGCGTCCATGAAGGTGTGTTGCAATCATGTTAATTATCTTGTCAAAAGAACTTGGAAGGTTCTGGAATTGAGACTGCTTTGTGAACCATGAGTGGAACATTCAAGTAAATTCATGTCGGTATCTCTCTCACACTTGCAGATGCGTGACGCCGAATGCTGGGTAAGATGCATAGAGCCACGGTGGGCGACGACGGCTACGGCTTGGAGTCATGGTTCATCACCCCTGTCCTTGGGATCCACGTGACCTCCATTGCTTGCTGCCGTTATGGAGCGCTGCAGTGGGCTGTTGAAAAACAGATTCTCGTGTCTGCAAAGGCACCGGACTCTGCATTATCATCCATCAATAGCCACCACCACCATTATAACGACACGTGCAGTGCTGGACAACGCCTGCCTTGTATTGAGTGAGCCAAAACCGGAGTCAGGTTCCGACCCTGAAAAGCGAGAGTTGGAGTCTGAGCCGAGCTCGGAGGGGTCAGCGTCTGATGGCGAGAGGCTGGCTCCTGCCAACCTTCCAGTCGACCTCTCGGACAGGGCTTTGAGGCAACGCCTTGTCGCCCGGTTCGAGACCTGCTGCAGCCGTGCCCCTGCGCAGCGCCACACACGCCAGGATTGCAGTCCCACCCATGAGGGAAGCCGCCGGCATCAAGGAGTCTGTCGCCACGACGGTGGTCTCGCCCCAGAGGACGCCGTCGGGGAGCCCCTACTGCCCTCGCCACGGTGATGCCCAGCACGGACGCCGCCGGCGACGGGGAGCCGCTCACCACCACGACTGCGGTCCCGACCACCAAGGACCCATCTGTTTCCTTGCGGTCACTGAAACCCTCCCCGTGAAAGCCGTCAAGTGCACACTTCGCTCGCTGCTCCGCAATCATGGCCGTCCATAATCTATGCAGTCTCTTCAGCTCCAACATCTTGCACAGTTCATCGCGCAGCCACCATGGCTAGGGCCAGCTTGAACTTGAGAGAAAAACATATCGCTGGACTACCAACTATGGTTTAATACCTCTTCCTCTTCATGTGCCTCAGCTATGTGTTTCTTTTTGTTCTTTATTCTGATAGCTGTAGATACAATTTAGTTTGAAACGACCCGCATTTCAGCGGGACGTAAAACATTTCAAACACTATTGCTTTTCTTGTCGAGTTTAATAGAAGGCACACTGACGCATGCTACTTTGTTTCCTTCGATGGCCATTGTTTTATATGTTTTCGCATTTCTCGTGCATACAGGCTTTTGTTTCTTGCAAGAATGGTGATGCTGCTGAACACAACACTGCCTTTACAGGTGCGGCAATGACCTGCTGTAGTTTCCTTGACAGATGCTGCATGCTCTCTTATCCTGTCATTTAGTCACCTACCAGTTTGACCGATGGGACAATAGCCACGTGGTAGGGGAATGTAATAAACAACCTCTATGTAACACGGGGCACATGAGCCAAAACCAAAGTCTTGTAAGAAATGTCGCATATTTGTTTCTGGTTGAAGTTGCAATTTACTTTGTCTTGTTAGGGTACACTGTGTGGTGGGCGAGGAGGTCGTTTGAATTGTAAAAAGAGGTCTGGGACATGTATATAAGGCGATGGTTGTTCAATAAATTTCAAGCTGTGGTAGAGACTTCATTGTTCTGTCCGTTTTTTTTATTGTTCCTACGTCTCAGGGTTGCCATGGATGTCATCCACCAGCTCGCCTGCGTTTTATACCTTTGTTCATACAATACGCCGAGTTTGGAGCAGAGCACACAACCTTATTGCCCTGCCTCACAGCTACTTCCTTTCAATGTATGGGTTATGCCATGAATGTAGGGTACTACAATTTTTTGCTTAGTTCTTGTCTTCTCTGTTCCATATCTGTGTCAGCTGATTTGTGTTAGTTAGGTGCAAATGTTTTCAGGTGAGCGTACCAGCAGGACACCAATCGGATAGCCAGAATCACGTAGGCAGGAAAATTGCTTTTCAAAACTTTGCCCATTGTTCTGGTGACAATGCCGATACAAGGCCGATACAAGAGCGATGTAGGAAACACTGTGTTTTATAGTTTTGGAATGTCCAGATGCAAACAAAAGAAATCTTTTGCATGACCTTGGTTCATACTTCCAACATATGTTTATATCTTTAAATTCCAGTGTGAGGTCGAGGAACATGATGGACTTGTTCACAGGTATTTCATGTGCTGTGTTTGGAGACGGATGGTACTGCCCCCGGATATGCGTTGAGTGCATAGCGGTGATATCGATAGCCTTTCGATTTTATGAGCAGAAGGCATGAAATGCGTGGGATAATGACAGAGAAGGCTTGCGGGTTGCCAAACCGACAAAGGTCACCTGGCTTTCCCCTGCAAAGAGCCGAGAAATACTTTAGACCTTGTGTAGACCTGTAACGACCTATTTCTCGGTGTTGATTAAACCAGGGATATTGCCATTTTGGGTGTTGTTTCATATCCCCTGTGGTTTTAAGCATCCCGTTATTACCCTCTGTATTATGACTACATCACTCAGGTGTGCCTCTTGATGTTAGTATTGGGATTTGTGTCAGGATCTCTCAAGTCATTCCAGGTTTCTCTCTCCCCCTTACTTTTTGTCATGGTGCCTAATTTAGCTCTTTTTGGAAAATAAAAATTTCAGCTGTGTTTGAGACCTTTCGGTGTATGTGTCCTTTTTTACATAGAGTATCAGGGTTTATGTTATGCTGCACAGCTAGTTTATTTTTGAAAGTGCTTTATTTTTAGAATGCAAAACCGTAACTTGAAAAAGTAAAATTATATGAAAACAGGTTTTGCAATATTTCATTCTCGAAAGTAAAAATGAACACTGACTAGCATAGCATAACGTAAACAGTCGGGCATTCTTAAATCACATGTTATGTCAAACATTGATCTCTTTTTTTAACACGTTTTGCAGCACACTACCACTAGGTTGTATCTCGTAACATATCTACTAATATACACGAAGGCCTAACATATTCGAGACAAGGTGAAATGCAGCTAGACAATAATATACTGTAAGCGACCTATTTTTCGAGGGCTCAATATTTTGCGATTTAGGTTAAAGCTGAAGTTTTGGAATAATTCGCGGGTTCTAATTTTCACGACGCAGTGGGATCTCAATATAGATTCCAATGTGTTGACATCTTACCGGAATTGTTCGCGGGACCTATTTTTTGCGAATTGTAGGCGATTCGCGAAAATTAAGTCGTTTACAGCATATACAAAAAGACGTGGCGAAGTTTGCTACTGAGGTATTCCAGACAAGATGAAAGTAGTTGCTGTTGCAAGTTATGACTACACTGTAGGTCTCAAAAAAGGTGAAGGCGCAGGCGAGCTCGTAAAAAGTGGACATACCTTGACCTGAGACAGGAAGGAAAAAGAAGAATACACCATCTTCCCGAGGGGAACCATGGGGTGATGCGGAGCATCGTGTTGGTTCCGAGGAAAGAGTCAGTTGCATGCTGACGTCGAGAGATGGCGCCACCGACTGCCCTAGCGTTACCCCCTACGCGAGCCTTCGTCGCGGCTCGCGGCAGAGAAACTTGGAACGCTCGCCGCTCGCCGTTTTTTTTTCACACTTGAAGGAGAGGAGACTAGAGGAGGAGTGTTGCGCGTGCGCGCGTGGTGTGAGGAGAAGCGAAGGCACGCGCAGTGCACGCAGCTGGTAGAGAGAGAGAGCGGAGAGAGTAACGCGCAGCTGTTGGAGAGAGGGAAGGAGGAGAGTTGCGCGTGCGTAGTTCGAGTGCCGACTACAACGCCGACGCCGCGGGACATAGACCCGAGCAAGAGATGCTCCGCATCTAAAAGAAATTTAGGCAGGTCTCCGCACACACAGCTGTTTTTGGATACGCTGTGTGTTGACCGCGTCCCTTTTACGAATCTTGTTTCTTCCCTGTCTCAGGGTAAGTCATATCAACCGAATGTTTCTTGGGTTCAACAGAGCAAGCAGGCGTCTTTGTTCAGGTCGTCTGCTTGCTTCCGCGCCTTCATTACGCGCCGGGACCACGAAACGGGAGCTCTTTATGTGCAGCCATCAACCCCGCGATTCTGGCTTGCTCCGACATGTTGTTTTAAAAGAAGGCGCGAAGCGCGCATCCCGCATTCCTTGTAACATTGAAACAACTTTCTCTCCTAATAACTCTTAAATGTATTGCAAAAGGACAGAAATAAACGGTTTGTTTTAACAACGCCCAACAGGTTTTTATTGTTTTTCAATACTTTTACCTGTACAAGAACAGATGCGACGGCCAGCGACGCACAGGATTGGTTGCCGTCCGTTCACTAAACGCAGGAACTGCTCCCCGCGTCGCAGTAAATCCTACCCCGTATCCCGCGCGTAGGGGCGCCTCGGGGAATGTGTAGCTCCTTCCGCTCGTCGGGGGTTGGCTCCGGACGTCGCTCAAACGGGTGACAGGTGTCAAGTTTGCGATGACGTAGCGGCGTCAAAGTGGGCGGAACCGCCACGTGAGTGTTGCTAGGATACGTTCCTCCTTCCCATTACGTCACTTCCATGTACCTTTTCTCAAATGTCCAACCTAGCCATCCTGGATCGCGACCTTTTCGAAACCGGTTTCGCCGAGCATTGCGGATTGTGTTTGATGTTTCTGTCTACACGACAGGTGCAGCTCGTTAGAGGTTTCCGGTTACAAGAAGGTGCGGTGCGTGTTGTCGAAACCTTGAAAATTCTGCCACCCAGCTGGCTTGGGGGCACGTGTTTGAGGTTTCTGTTTACCCGCTAGATCCGGGTTCCTGTTCCACGAGCGGAGTTAATTAAAACATACTTCTACAGCTTCGCGCTGTTTCGATGCGTTTCTTCGCCTGAAACGGATTTCTAGATTAATGTGTGGGAGTGAGCCGGAACTTTCGAAGCGTGCACACGATCCGGAAATAGACGTTGTAAATAAGCTTCATCAAATAAGTGATGGATTATAGCAATCCTTCTTTTCTTACTGCCTTTTTGTGCGGTTGCGATACATCCGGTCTGAATAAAAAAAGATAAAGAGCAAAACGTGTCATTTTATTTCTCTTGCCTTTGCATTTTTGTCAAATTTTTATCTAATTAAAATGTTTCAAAAACTTTATCATCGATTACTTTAAAGGGTTACTGAACCAAACATTTTTGTGTCCATGCTAAGTGGCGCACGTTCTTTCCACGAGCCAGTAGCCGCCGGCGTGCGCGAGCACAGGCAACGAAATTGACGTCACAGTCCCCCATTAGCGCTTAAGATGACAGTGAAATGTATGGGCTTAGGGCCAAAGGAGAATCAAGATAGGCTTTTCATCTCCCCAAGTTAAAGCTACGTGCTTGTTGGACCAATTGATCGCTTACCTTTTACACCAGACCCCACTGCGAAGATGAAAAGCTTGCCTTTAGTCTCCATTTTCCCTGGAGCCTACATATTTCACTGTCATCTTAAGCGTTAATGGGGACTATGAGTCTATGACGTCAATTTCGTCGCGTGTGCTTGCGCACAACGGCGGCTGCTGGCTTGTGGAAAGATCGTGCGCCACTTATCATATAGGCACTCTGTTTCAGCATCCCCTTAATTCCCTATAGCCACATTTTTATTAACACGTAAGCCTTCAGCTCTTTATGGGTTATCCCAATCAGACTTGCACTTCTATTACTTGTCACGGGTACTTCATTACAATTAATCAAATTACTTTTAATCGATTGCCTTTTATAGTAACTTTGTAGTCATTTGAATGCATTCATAAGGAAGGAATTGCACGAGTAGTTTGATTACTCTTGATTGCTCAAAGTTTTGATTGCTCAAAGTTTCCTACCAAAGTAACCCTTGAGACAAATCTTCGACAGTTTGGTGGTTTACCGAAATCGGTGGACTAAGGAGATAAGTAGTTAATAGTTCGGTGATTCTAATCCAATAACTGATAGCGCGAAAGACCCGTTTTCAAACGGCACTAAATGTGTAAGTTTGAAACTCGGAAGTATTCGCAAATGTAACGATTACTTTTTCAAGTAACGGGCAATTACTCTTTTGCTGAATTAATCGAGTAAACCAAGGAAATTCTTTTTAAGCAAGAGAGACTGTAAGTGTACCAAATTAGTTTTTTTTTCGAGTAGCGTGTACAAGACAGATCACAATCCACTGTTTCCCAATGCTACACACACACACGGATGAGAGAGCACAGATAATTGGTCCTAAAAGACGCTACATAGAGTCACGGATGGTTTAAGAAATGCAGGGTCGTAGCGTGCATCTCATTATTCCTCCGCAGCCAATGAGACTGCTGTATTAGCGACAAGGAATTCGAAGAACCAATCACGAAGCAAGAAACGTGAACTATAGACCACGACCTGCATTTGTTAAGCCCTCAGTGACTACCAATGTTGTAGGCGTTACGGAAAAAAAAGTAACGAAATACGACACGCGTTAACTTCAAGTAAAAGGATCCCGTTACGGACCTACGTTACCTCAAAACAAGGGGAATGCGTTACCGATAAAAAGTAACACAAGAACCACACAACACAAGACAGGGGCGGATCCAGAACTCCGTTTTGGGGGGGAAGGGGGGGGGGGGAAGAGGGAAAGGGGGGGGGGGCGGGAAGATTTGTAGGGATACTATTCTCCCATTCATTCTTGTGCACCGGGGGGTCCACCCATGTCAAGTTGCCCTCTGAGAAGGGGAGAGATGGAGGGGGGCGGCCGTCCCGGTCGCCTCCCTCCCCCCCCCCCCCCTGGATTCGCCCCTGACACAAGAACACCAACGCAAGAACGACGTGCCGAAGTTCGACAGTGAGCGCAGCGCCGTTGCCGAACATTGCGATACCCTAGACCATCGCATTGACTTCGCGAACGCGCACGTGTTGGACACAGACTCCGATTTCCGAAGAAGACTTTTCTTGGAGTCGTGGCAAATCCAGCATACGCCAGGAAACCTAAACAGGTCCTTGAGCGCTTTGCCCACTGTGTATTATCATGGCCTTCGTGACCTGACGAGAAAGCTCGAGAGGTGACCGTCTCCATAACTAAAAAGTTATTTTACAATTTTTTCAATTTCCTATTTTCTCCATTTTTAATTTGTTTTTTTCTGTTTTCATTTTCGAGGACGAAGAGGTTAGGAACTATTGCTGTTCCGCGTGCTTACAGGCACCCTTGAAGACGAAACCGAGTTGGTTTCGAAACGTCGGGTTTCCTTTCGAGTATTGGTTGGAGCTACATTATCGGACTTTGTTGTCATAGCGTGCACGACTTCACCGGTTCCGCAATCTCCAGGTGATATTGTCACGCGCGTCGCCGAGCGGGCGCGCGCGGGTCTGAATGGTTACCCTGCTTGGGTTTCGCGCGGAAGTCCTAGGTTCGATTCATAGGAGCATACGATTCTTTTAATACAACAAAGCTGTTTACGGCTAGGGTTCCGTGGATTTTTCGTGTGCGTCAACAAAAACTCAGATCTCAAATTTTTATGTAAAATCGCTTCATTTTATGCAAAACCTTATACGTCTCATCACTTGGCTATGCATTTTCAGTAGATTAGTTATCAATAGCACCATTCTCAAGATCAGTCAGTAGAATTTCAGGTAGATATAATAAAGGTTTCTCCAAGACTTGCCGCTGTGCGACCCGCGTCGGTCATGTCTACACTCGCACCACCCTCTCTTTGTCGTCGTTCCAAGCGCTTGCTTGCCTAGTTTCCTTTCGCTCTCACGGAGTGGTGGTCCCGTCGCGCGTGTCTACTTTCCATCGGGTGGCGGTTCCGTCGCGCGTGTCTAGTTTCCTCCGGCTGGTGTGTCGTGTGCTAAACAGCTTCGCTGGTCATTCACCTTCACAGAGGGGAATGGCTCACGATTTTTGATTGATTGGGCTCGCGTTTAATTAAACCGATTTTTGAGACTTTCGCTGGTCAGAGATTTTTCAACTAGCTCACGGTAAGCTGCAAGAACCGAAAATTTTCTACGAAAAAAAAAGCGTATTCTATGTACCTTGAGTAGACTAGAGGATTGTTATTTGGTAAATATTAATCTTGCTTTAATGACTAACGTTTTATTCTTACTGTTTCTTACCTGAAAGCCCCTGACACTTATTGAGGTAACCCTCGATTTCGAAAATATTACACTCTGCTTATCGTCGTTGTCTGTAGTTCTCTCAGATGCTGATGTATTTTATTCTTAGATTTCCCGGTTTCACTTTTCTGCTGCACTGGGCAATGCACATGACGCAATATCTTGTGATCAAACACAGAGTGGTAATTGAATAAGGAAGCAGTGATCTATTTAGACGCACACAAAATGTGGTAAAATCCTACCACTTTAGTCATATATGAACTATAAAACGTAACTGTGGGTATGCTTTCCCGCAGAACACTCGAAGATCCAATCACGTCGATCTACCGTGGGAACTTGGCAAATTAGGTTTGTAATGTGATACTGAGATGAAGCCAAGATAGCAAACGTCATGCTCATACCCAACATCCTTCTTTAAGTTCAGACATATTTCCGGCATCGTCCTTTGGAAAGCTCCCTGATTCTATAGACCTTTGCAAAAAGAGCTCTCTGGCCGCCGCCATTTTGTGAACCGAGCGACCCCTATCAGCCAGAAATTTCTGCCACCTGCCTGAGCTGTGGAAACCCGGTCAACGTGACTTCCCAGCTGCATTGTGCATTCGGAGTTTTTCAGCTTTTCTTGGAAGTTTTTACTTTATTTGCCTGTTTCGGATGCTTACCCTTTGTGTTTTATCTTCCAATGTGAGAACCAGGGAATACCAGGGCTCGTAGCCTGCTCGACCTTCGCAGGAAACGAACGAAGAGAGCGAACGTCAAGCAGCCCCCGACGCGGGCAGTTCGACGTTCTTGGAGGATTATTTCCGTTGAGATAATCTCCAAAAAGCCTCCCCAGCTTGTGTTCCGGGTCTTCGCGAAAAATAGCTGAGAGGGTTGGTCCGGGGTGTGGGGACAGAATAGACACATTCGTTCGTTTGCTTTGAAACTGTGCAAAAAAGCAGCTCTCTTCAAAACTGTGCCCCAAAACACGCCGGATTCCGTCCGATCGTCGTGACTATCGTCGACACTGTATATTGGATATGCTGTGTTATTTGAGACATTTCTCAAATCCTGTTCGGATAACGCGGCACCGTGGGGTACGTACAATATATGTTGTTCGATTGATGAGACTCGTTGAATTTCATGTCGTGGGCGGGGGATACCCATGCAGTTCGGAAATCCTGTGTGGTCAAATATTTTCGACGGTTAAGACCTTTGTAGATTGACACGACTGAGTGTATGGTGCCGTAAAAAGATCAACATAAAATGAAACAAACATTCCAGTTGCGTTTGTTCTGTCGCACACGAACTCACAAAAACAGCTTTCATTTCTTAGTTTTGGTTCCCAAAAATAGTACAATTCATTCTTAAAAACCCCGAGAAATTCTATTCGCCATAGAACACAAAATAAAGAATAGAACGCGGCAATTTATCCTCCACCAGCGTCCGGAAGTGCGCCTAAGCGGGCTGCCACAGCCCACTGACGAGAAACTCCACAGCTCAGCGCAGTCGGGCAACACTGACGTACCCTCTCAAAACCAGGGACGCGCGCTGTAAATCGCTTCGTTCGAGACTGCCGCTGGAAAGGTCTATAGATTGCATTAATTTACTGTCGGAGTGTTGTGTGAGAAAACAGACGCATTAGGAGGTTTGAGATAGTACTGGCCAGCTAAAAATGAAAAATAGTAGTTAATTACGATGTTTAACAATCTGAGCATTGCCAGAGCCTTTCTCTTCTCAACAATTTAGCAATAACTAATTTAGAAACGCGTATAACGGATTTGAGACACTCCTCTTCCTCAATCTGGCCGAGTAAAAATTATGACGTTTCTCACTTTGATCTTGGCTCAGTGTCCAGTGAAGGTTGTGCCTAACACAAATTTAAACGGAGCCTTCAACAGCCTGATCTGCGCCCTGCTGAACCAGCTTGACAAGGTCCTGGGAAGGAACGTCACAATGGGCGTTGCACACGCGGCCTTTACGGCAGCAACTGGTATTCACCGGAACTGTTCCTTTCGTTTTATAGACACTTTAGCCCTCCAAGCAGCGTTGAAATTACGAGATACGAAGTGTTTCAGCGAGGACATAGTAATAAAAAAGAAATTCTACTAATATGGCGGTTTAAAAAAAAAAAGAAAAAAAAAAAGAACTTTCTTTGGGCGCGAACTTCCAGCCATGTCGGGCGTCAGGGTTTGAAAAAGAAAATACACAATTTAGCCAAACAATTAAAACAAATTTACCCATTAACTTTCGAAGTCGTGAAAAGTAAACATATGGGTACATTTAGAAACTCGCTGAGCGATATTGAAAAACTCTTGATCAGTAAATTTTAGGAATACTTAAAGCAAGTGTGAAGCGCGCGAGTCCGCTCTACTGGTGCAGAAGGCAGGAGGCTGGCGAGGCGAAAAAGCAAATAATTTTCATCACCCACGTTCTAAGCATCGTCAGACAAAAAAAAAAGTGGTTCTAAGAACTGTGTAACCTAAGAACGTTCTAGTATGAGGAATATCGTGCATGACGAATAAGACTCATGAGTGTGGTTGTTTTTTCTCAGGTTGTTTGCAGCAAGAACCAGTGGCGAGCAAGTTTCAGGCAACGAGCTTCTTTTCGTACTCATCATCCGTAACCAAGAAATGTAACTGAGTACAGGATCATCCTAAAACAAAATAAACGACAAAGGTCTGTCGGGTGCTTTTTTTGAAATAAACCGAATTTAGACTGGCTGACAGCCTTTTTACTTGGAGGCCGGGCAGTCGGTTGCTGAAAAGGAAACCATGTCGGTCATATAAAGAGGCGTTTAACAGTTCTTTTAGTCCTTTTGTCTGTATTAGGAGAAGCATGATTGCAAATATGCGCCTTAGTTATATATTTGCTTGGTGCATGACACGGAAAAAGCCACACATAACAAAACTGCTTTTTTTTTTTTAAAGATATGCATATATATACGTATATATATACATACCCCAAATAAGAAAGTGATCTGGAGTTGCTGATAACAGTGATTTCACGCATTGCAAAACGGTGTCCAACCTCGTTACTGTGGATGCTATTTTTAACACAATTTGTTGCAGCAAACTGTTGCACAATTTGATATAGCAGGCTGCTCTAGCAGTTTGTCTAACTGCTATTTATGAGAATGACGACATTGTGCCTAAAATTTCACTACGGTCCGTTGAACTGAGTTACTGTTGAGAAATACACGCCGACGCGCAACATCTGCTTTATGATCCCATGGTTAATATTCATGTTTCAAGCTACAAAACAGAGAAACAAGTCCAGAGGCATTTCATCGAGCGCAGTATTGTATGTGTGGGAAACAAATATTATTCGTGTTGTACTCGCAATATATTAATAAATATTCGCAGTGTAGCGTCGTGTTCAAGCCTGAAAGTTCCTGCTCTTAATATCGTTTCACAAACTTACATGTACCCCCCCCCCCCCCCCCCAAACGACTAGAACATTACTCACAAACACGTTACTTTGCTGCTTGTAATACTGCGAGTTGTGCTATTTTTTAGGGAATTACGCTTAAAACTAATGAAATTAAAACGCAGCTCCAATAGGTAACCAAAACTAGATTGTCACTGCGGTTATGAAACTCTTTTAATTACCCTGTCTTTCAACTCAACTAATCATACACGTGTGCTAGCAACGTTGAGAGTGATGAACTTTGGGAACGTTTCTATTGCTGAATTCAGGTTTCTAACTGATAAAACGTTCTACTTCCCGTGATGAGAATCGCGTAGTTAAATTCATACTGAACAAAACGTGCGCCTTTTTAAATTTTGATATTTTTCACCCAGGATGAAATGTAATATGTTTCAGTGTATACGAAATTACATAATTTTTACCAACTAAAGCAGCCTAACTTTGCCTCTATGTTGGAAAAAAAAAATCTCTCAGCAGAAACGAACATATATTTTCGGTGTGCCTTTGATTAAAATTCAGAGGACTACCAAATACAAACCAACATACGCACATCCATGCCTTGTTGACGTCTTGGGCAGATCCCCCATAAATGCGCAATATATTGTCACAGGTGGTGACCAAAAGAACAATAAATAAACAGGAAGAAAGAAACGTTTAATGTGGCGAACTTGTGCCAAAAATGAAAGGGTACAGAAAATAATAACAGAGCGTTGCGGGCGTCGAAGTCGGCGTAGAGCAGAGTCGAACGCTGGGGCGAGACTGACCCCAGCTTGCCACGCGGAGCCGCTTTTGTACACGCGTGGGCTTCTGGAGCATTCGGCGTAGAAGGTTCGGTGCCTAGAACATTCTAACCTCGAATCAGCAAGACGGTTCTCGAATTTACCAGAACGTCGCATTACAGGGTCAACAAAAATGTGTAGCCGCGGCCAGCAATCGAACCCTGGCTTTTCGCATGGGAGACAAGCGCGATAACCGTTCGGCCACGCGCGCGCTGCCTAGTTGGCAAGCTGCGCGCGCGGCATTACTCCCCCCTTTAAAATGTGCATCGCCCCGATGCAGAGCAAAACAAAGCAAACAAAAAGAACGGTAAGCTAAAGAGTCATTTAGAACACATAAGGTCAAAAGTCCTATCGAGCGCTAGTATGGCTTCATGCGCACGACGTGGACGACTTCTGGTCGTGGAGGGCGGCGTGATGAAGTCCGTGTTCCGTCGGGCATCACCTCGTAGTTCAGATCTCCAAGTCGACGAAGTACCTTGTAGGGTCCAAAGTACCGTTTTAGGAGTTTCTCGCTGAGACCGCGTCGTCGTATCGGGGTCCAAACCCAGACACGGTCTCCAGGCTTGAAGCGAACGTCGATCCGGCGAAGGTTGTACCGGGTAGCGTCGACACGTTGTTGATCTTGAATTCGGAGTCGCGCGAGCGGGCGAACTTCTTCGGCTCGTTGAGCAACCACCTGGGCGTCGGGTATCCCCTCGACAGCTGGTTCGTGGGGCAGCATAGCGTCGAGCATGGTCGACACTTTTCTGCCATGCACCAGCTAAAATGGTGTAACTCCTGTGGTCTCTTGCACGGCCGTGTTGTAGGCAAATGTGACGTACGGCAACACCTCGTCCCATGTCTTGTGCTCCACGTCGACGTACATGGAGATCATGTCGGCGATGGTCTTGTTGAGTCTTTCCGTCAGCCCGTTGGTCTGCGCATGGTACGCCGTGGTGCGACGATGGCTGGTGTGGCTGAGACGAAGGACTTCCTGTGTCAGCTGGGCCATGAACGAGGATCCACGGTCTGAGATCAAGACTTCGGGGGCGCCGTGCCGGATGACAATGGACTCGATGAAAAACTTGGCAACTTCCACCGCTGTTCCCGATGGAAGGGCTTTCGTCTCGGCGTAATGTGTAAGATAATCGGTTGCGACGATTATCCATCGGTTTCCTTGCGTCGAGGGTGGGAATGGGCCAAGTAAGTCCATTCCGATTTGCTGGAATGGGGCAGATGGTGGCGCAATAGGCTGAAGAAGTCCTGCCGGTCTCGTCGTTGGTGTTTTCCGTCATTGACACTCGTGGCAAGATCGGGTGTAGTGGTGCACTGTCTTCGCAAGCTTGGGCCAGTAGTATTTTTCCCGTATCCTGGCAAGAGTTCTGCTGTGGCCAAGGCGTCCCGCCGTCGGGTCATCGTGGCAGGCTTGAAACATTTCTTCTCGAAGACCGGAAGGGACCACCAACAGCCATGCAGTGTTGTTGTCGCTGAAGTTCTCCTTGTAGAGCACACCTCGTCGGAGGGAGAAGGTTTGCAGTGTTCGTACAAAACCGCGGGGAACGGCGCTTCCTTGTCCCTCTAGGTGCTCGATGAGTGCTCGCAGCTCAGGGTCGTCTCGTTGGAGTGCTGCCATGTCACTGACATCCAGAGCGCCGAGGAAACACTCATCGTCGTCCTCTTTGGTGCAGGCAGGAGCGGCCTTGACTGGAGCCCTTGACAGGCAGTCGGCGTCATTGTGCTTCCGGCCGGACTTGTACACCACGGTCATGTCGAACTCCTGCAGTCGTAGGCTCCGCCGCGCGAGGCGTCCGGCAGGGTCCTTCAGATTCGCCAGCCAGCAGAGCGAGTGGTGGTCTGTGACCACGCGAAAAGGACTTCCATACAAATATGGGCGAAACTGTTATTGCCCAGACGACAGCGAGGCACTCCTTTTCAGTAGTTGAATAGTTCCTCTCCGCGTTAGACAGCGTCCGACTTGCGTATGCGATGACTCGCTCTGCGCCGTCCTGTATTTGGACTAGTACCGCACCCAGTCCGGTGTTACTGGCGTCGGTGTGGATCTCGGTTTCAGCAAACTGGTCGTAGTGGCCAAGAATCGGGGCGTCTGGAGTCTTCGTTTGAGCTCGTCGAATGATCTCTGGTGCTCTTCTGTCCACTCGAACTTTACGGCGTCCTTCGTGAGGTGTGTCAGCGGTGCGGACAGCTTGGCAAAGTCTCGAACAAAGCGCCTGTAGTAGGCACAGAGTCCGAGAAATCTTCTCACGGCCTTCTTGTCAGACGGCGGCGTAAATGAAGCTACGGCGCGGGTCTTCTCGGGGTCAGGTAGAACACCTTCGTTGTTCACGACGTGGCCAAGGAACTTTAGTTCCCCATAGGCGAACCGACACTTTGTTGGCTTGAGGGACAGGCCGGCGGTCTTGATGGCTTGAAGCACGGCTCGAAGTCTTCTGAGGTGTTCGTCGAAATCTCGTGAGAATACCACGACATCGTCCAGGTAGACAAGGCAGCTCTGCCATTTCAGACCTGCCAGCACGGTGTCCATGACGCGCTGGAAGGTGGCTGGTTCTGTACAAAGTCCGAACGGCATCACTTTGAATTCGTACAGTCCGTCGGGAGTGACGAAGGCAGTTTTTTCCCGGTCACGTTCGTCAACGATGTTTCGCCATTGGTCACGTTCGTCAACTTCAATCTGTCAGTAACCACTCTTCAGGTCCATCGACGAAAAATATCGGGAGTGGCGCAGTCGGTCTAACGTATCGTCGATGCGGGGGAGCGGATAGACGTCCTTCTTCGTCACAGCGTTCAGTCGACGATAGTCCACGCAGAACCGCAGGGTTCCGTCCTTCTTTTTTACAAGCACGACTGGGGACGCCCATGGACTTCTTGAGGGTTGAATGATGTCGTCGTCGAGCATCTCCTGAACTTGATCTTGAATCACTCTCCTTTCCTTTAAGGAGACTCGATACGGCGACTGGTGAACAGGGAGTGCGTCGTCGTCGGTAATAATGCGATGTTTCGCCATTGGTTTTTGGCGAACTTTCGATGTCGTGGCAAAACAGTCACTGTATTCGGCGAGGAGATCAACCAGCTGCCGGCGCTTCGAAGCTGGGAGCTCGGGGTCGATGTCGAGCGGCGGCGGCGTCGTGCTCTTCTGCTGTGGCGACGAGGTTTCCTCTGACACTGCGGTGACCACGGCTGGCGTCTGAAGCTCCTCGACGTAGTCCATGGTGGTACCCTTCGTTAGGTGCTGCGGTTCCTCTCGAAAGTTTGTCGCGAGAACAGTTGTTCGTCCTTCTTGAAGATCCGTTACGCCTCGTGCGACGCCAATTCCCTTTTCAAGGAGCAGTTGAACGCTGCCTTCCAGAAGAGCTTCACCGTGCATGGCTGCGTCGGTTATGACGGTGACGAAAACACTCGACCGCGGCGGCAGATCCACATGGTTGGCTATAACTCGGATCGCGGATGACGTCGTGTTGGCCTCCACCGGGGGCAGGACAGGCTTTCGTAGCGTCAACTGGTTTGCCCCGAGGTCGATGACGGCGCCATACTCGCAGAGAAAGTCCATTCCGAGGATAACGTCCCTCGAACAGTCTTGCAGAACGACGAACTTGACAGGGCACGTCTCACCGTGGATCTCGACGCGAGCAGTGCATCTCCCGACTGGTGTGATGAGGTGTCCTCCGGCGGTTCTTATTTGTGGTCCATCCCACGGCGTCATGACTTTCGAAGGCGGCGGGAGAGCCTCCCACTCAAGACTGAGTAGTCTGCTCCGGTGTACACGAGTGCTGATGCGTCATGGCCGTCGATGACGACGTTTAGGTTATTGGACACCGTTGTAGGGGCGTCCTTTCGGTCTCTGGTAGCGTTCGAGTGGGGCCCTCCGACGTTCGTGGAGGATCTTGGCGTCGGTCATCTTCGGCAACTCCACCTCCAGGGGTTGCCGCGCCTAGTTTCCCCGGCGAGGAGCGAGGGGCGACAGGCTTTTACGTCGGGGTCGGTGCATCGGCGAAGCTGGACGTCGTGGCGACGGCGACCGGAACTCTCGGCGGGACGCAGGCTCGGGGGACTGAGGTCGTCGCAAGTACTTGTCGATCTCCCGAGGTCGTTCACCATAACGGGGGCGCGGGTCGTTCGGGTGGAACCCGCGCAGCCCAAGTCGTCGGTAGGGGCAGCTGCGGTAGATGTGGTCGGCTTCCCCGCAATGGTAGCAGAGCGGGCGTTGGTCGGCCGTTCGCCACACGTCGGTCTTCCTCGGCGAGGGTTGCTCCGGGCGGACGTCCTGGACTTGTCCTCCCTGGCGTCGAGGACACTGTGGCATCGGAGGGTCTCGTCGGTGTGGTGCCGTGGCCTGGCGGTTAGCTTGCGGCGGTCGTCGGGCAATGGCGGCGTAGCTCAAAGTCGGTTCCTCTGGCGTCGTCGTGTTGATTGAAACCTCAGGTTGGAAAGCTCGGTGAACTTCCTCTCGGACGACCTCGGCGAGCGACAGTGAGGAAGGGCGATCCGCAGCGGGAAGTATCTTGCGGAGTTCTTCCCGGACGACTTCACGGACGATCTCCCGAAGGCTGTCGGCACCGCTGGTATTCAGGTCCAGAATGGTAGCAGCGACAGTTGGAGCAGCAGGCGCGCCGGCGATTCGGTGGTAGTGGCTTGCTCGGGCCGTCAGTGCGCGCTCGATGTTGGTGGCTTCACTCACAAAAGCGTCGACGGTCGTCGGGGGGTTGCGGACCAGGCCTCCGAAAATTTCGGCCTTGACGCCACGCATGAGGACTCGAAGCTTCTTTTCCTCGGCGGCCTCCGGATCGGCTCGGGCACTTAGCCGCAGGACATCCTCAACAAAGCTGGTCACACTTTCGTTGGGGCCCTGCACCCTTGTTTGAAGTAGGTCCTCTGCTCGCTGGCGACGGTGGTGGTTAAGGAAGGTCCGCTTCACTTCGGCGACGCAGGACTCCCATGTAGTGAGCGAGGCTTCGTGGTTTTCAAACCAGTGCCTCGAGGTGCCCTCCAGCGAGAAGTACAGGTTCTGAAGCGCTGCTCAGCCGTCCATCCGTTGTGGCGAGCTACACGTTCGTAATGCTGCAGCCAGTCTTCGATATCCTCGTAGGCTTCGCCGTGGAAGGGCGTCGGAGTGCGGGGAGTGACGGGCAGGATGACGACGGGTGCGGTGGTCATGGTCGGTATTTTCTTCCTCCGGTTCTCGGGCAAGGGACCCAATTCGGGGGACGGACCTCTGGTCCGACGGCTTCTTCGGGCTTCGGCGTCTTCGGCGAAGGGTAACCTTCCGGGGCTGAGCACCTCACTCGGGCGGGGTGTCTTCGTAGGGGTACGCTTTACGGGCATAGGATGATACCCCGCACCTCCACCAAATGTCACAGGTGGTGACCAAAAGGACAATAAAGAAACAGGAAGAAAGAAACGTTTAATGTGGCGAACTTGTGCCAAAAATGAAAGGGTACAGAAAATAATAACAGAGCATCGCGGGCGTCGAAGTCGGCGTAGAGCCAGTGGCGGTCCTAAGGGGGGGGCGAAGGGGGCGACCGCCCCCCCCCCCCAAATCGATTGTTTTTTTTAATTTTACAGCCAAGCAAAAAGAGAGCGCTAAAGCTATATTGCGAGCAAAGGTCTACATGTTGCGCATTTCCGGCTTGCAAACAGTGGGACTAATAAAAAAAAAATCTTTATTCACAAAAAAGTGTGATGTCTCTTTTTTTGTTATTTAAGCAGCAATTTCGCCCCCCCTAAAACCAATGTCTGGGACCGCCACTGCGTAGAGCAGAGTCGAACGCTGGGGCGAGACTGACCCCAGCTTGCCACGCGGAGCCGCTTTTGTACACGCGTGGGCTTCTGGAGCATTCGGCGTAGAAGGTTCGGTGCCTAGAACATTCTAACCTCGAATCAGCAAGACGGTTCTCGAATTTACCAGAACGTCACATTACAGGGTCAACAAAAATGTATAGCCGCGGCCAGGAATCGAACCCTGGCTTTTCGCGTGGGAGACAAGCGCGATAACCGTTCGGCCACGCGCGCGCTGCCTACTTGGCAAGCTGCGCGCGCGGCAATATTGAGGCTAGTGCAAAAAGTTTCTTCTGAGCTGACGTCACCTTACACCGTGGCATCGCATCAAGAGTGTCCCCGCTAACTTTAGATGGGAAAAAAATCTCCATAAATGTAGAGGGTAAATTTCAACGTCACGTGACGATGTGACGTCAAATTAAGTTACATGTCCATTCGACGTGACAGTCACGTGGCACTTTAGTCTCAGGTTTCATCAAATATTTTTGCAAAAGTTAGCTGGGTTCTCTTTCAATGTAATGTTTCCACCTTTGCCACCTTCGGCCGTTGCCGCAGTGTATTTACCGGACACAGAAATACACCGGTAGTATAAACACATAATGTGATCGTGGGCTAGATTTCATGCGAAAAGTGTAAGGCTCAAGTGTGACGAAAAAGCGTTACACGCAGGTCAGGGCATTCATGAGCCGTAACAAGCAATACTTAAGAAGTTAAAGCATATAGAAAGAATAGTATACTCATAAGACTATAACCTAAACCAGGCACAATTAATCACAACCCGCGATACTCAGCGAGAAAATCAGCGGGAATCAAACTCCGGAACATGCTTTACACAGTCCGATTCCCTTGCTCGGCAGAAGAAGGAGGCCAAAGAGAACGGAAGCAACTCGACTAAGCAAGACTGTAGACTCTAGAGTTCCGGGTATCGTAGCGGGTTGCGGTGAGCGTTGCGGAACGGCTAAAACGATCTTTAAAAGCTCCCTAATGTTCCAAGGGATAGCATAGCGTGCATGTGATGGCACAACTTTAAACGGCAGTCAATAGATACCGGAATTGCTGGGATAAAGTTCCTTTCATCACGATTGCTTCCGTTACCACAAGGAGTTCCTCACGGTCTAAGGACACGAAAAATACAACGTCCTACTAGCACCAACAACAACAACAACAAAAATGCAATCACTTACGCAAACCGTGAGGTGAAACATAGCGACAGCTGAGGTATGACTTTGGAGCCGCTAAGGTGTCATTTCGTAGGAGATCAACTCAACAACCGGTGCGAGCGCGCAGCGAGTCCGCGGAGGCGTTTCGTATTAAAGCGAGTAAAATACCGGACGAAAATTCCATAGCGTTTTGGAATTAATGATGGTACATTAATTATAGAGCATTCCAGCTGTTTGTGTAAGAGGGGAGCGCGTTTTCGTATGTCACTTTGGTACAAAGAGTTACACGTGCTAAACAAAAAGCGCCGAATGAACAGGGACGAGGAAGTAGACAAGATGAAGTGCACTATCAGATAAAGGTTTATTAAAAAACACACTATTGTTAAAACCTTTCTGGCTATTCGTTTAGAAAATAAAACTTTGTATCTGTCAAATGCGTCGACGGAGTACTAATGCACTCACTTTCCCTTTGCTTTCCGTACAGTATGCAATGAAAAATTCTAAGGCAATTTTGTTGCGTATCTCCCGAGAATTGTTTGTGCTAATCCTGGGCCACATCGGTACCCGTCCCATGGCACTGCTAGATTGTCCCAGGGGATTTGTTTTACTGAAGATGCATGTTATCTTGGTACCATGGATGACTATGCATGTTATCTTGGTACCATGGATGACTATGCATGTTATCTTGCTTGCTTGTTATCTTTTTATCAGCGGCCCGTGGAATGTTTTGGCAGAGTGCAGAAAATGGTCTGCGTCGATATGGAGCGCGGTTAACGACTCGAAACCGCGAAACGTCCCACTAACAGCTGTTTCTGTAAAGGTTAATACAGTAAAAAACTTCATATTAAAGCTTGTTTTGTGACACATCGTAATCGTGAATCAATTTAAACTTCTCTGTACCATTTGCATAAATCCGAAAAGAAAAAATGGTAATAATGTGACGTGCGTGCACCGCGCCCGAAACTACTTAAAGAACGAAAACCAGCTCGCGCGTTCCACTTTACCCACGCTTCCTCCTCTCCCCCCCTCTACCCTATCCACCGTTGCCTGTTTCTTTCTTCCCCATGCTGAGGAGGATCTTCTGCCTTGCAGAATCTCGAGTGTGCTCCTCGGCCTTTAAAGCTACCCGTAACCAGGCATAGTATACAGAGTTTTAGAACAGGCGTCCCTACCGCTTGGGGGCCCCCAAACAGCTTGGGGAGTCGTACTGCGCATGAGCAGAACGTCTGCACATGCCCAGTGCGACGCCCCAACCTCCTCGGGGCATCTAAAGCGACGAGGCCCCCTGTTCTAAAGAACTCTAATAAATCAGAAATCACGCATAAGGCACGCTCGACGCATTTTGTATTCCTCCAGTTTATCAGTATGACCAAGAAGAGTTGAAATATTTTTAATGCGAAAACATTAACTGTCCCATGGAGCGAACCGGCGTTATTAGGTCTTGAAGGCGCGCGGAACGCCACCTAACCTCCCCTGTCCGATTAGCGCTAAACTTGTCGTCTGTAGCAGCGCTCTGATGGACAGGCTCCCATTGGCTGGCGCGCACCATTGTGTTAAGGAACGAGGCTCCCATTGCCTGCACCACGGCGTAGTTCCAAGGACCGCCACCAAAGAAGCCCTCATTATGGCGGCGCGGCGGCGTGGCTGCCGGTAAGAGGCAGCCGCTGGCCGCAGAGCCAACAGATCCCGCCCGGGCAGACTACGGAGGGGCTGCACGGCCGAACTCAGCGCGGCGCGGCCGCTTCACGAGAGCGCGCGCTCGGCCGTCGCGGCAACCTCCGCAGTAGCGAAACGTGGCCGTCTACGCCAGTATGCCGCAGATGTTCTAACGGAGCGGAAGAACGACATTCATGCTTTCGTATTTACAACTCATACGAAGTGCTCAGGTGTCCTTGTAGTTTTTTTATTTTTTTATTAGTAATTCTTTTAAAATGACGCTCAGTGTGCATTTTCTGGACACTTTCCTTTCGAAACGG
>JABSTQ010006189.1:0-113535 GCA_013358835.2 Ixodes persulcatus
TGTTGTGAAAATGAGCCTAATGCGAAGACCGCCAGTGATACGACCACCCGACTGCAAAGGATGCGACTGACGCACTGGACGCCGGAGATGAAACAGCAATGGACTTCGCGGCTGAGGCGGTCAAGCGGCGGCTCAGCGACACGGAGGAGGGAACCGACCAGTCGCTCCAGCAGACTGAGAGTCCCTGGTTGGTAGTGACGAGCAAGAGGGGACGACGCGCTGGCCGCAGCCGTTCTTCGTCTCTTCCCAGGTAGAGCGAGAGCGGAACACTTCCGGTTAAAACATGGCTGGACGAAAAGTGCAGACTTGTTCCCTGGACTGTGAACTGTATCTTGCGCAAAAGGCGGTATGCTGATGTAGATGCTCGACCAGTGTGTCACTATTTTAGTCAGGGCATTATTGAGATTAGAGAAGTGTATAAGGTTTTGTAAGATGGGACTGATTGGTTGTCAATCCTATAGACAGACTGGTCACATTAAGTTCATGTTAATCAGTCTGCGGCAGTCGTAATTCAGCTTGCCCCCTTTTTATAAGGGTTTCTGAAAGTGTATTTTTTGTGAATGAATAATGCCTGGCAATAAAGAAAAAAAAAGTACAGTTGGTGCAGGGGTAGAACATCGCGCTGCTGATCAAACGGTCGAGGGTTCGAACCCTGAAAAGAAACGCAGTTTTTTTGTTTGTTTTTTTCTTGCATTGTTAGTTTTCTTTTTTTAATTTACCAAAACAAAAATAAACAAAACCCAGACCGATGGAAGGAAAATTAAAGTCCTTATTATCCACCGATGCCGAGGAAAACTATTTAAATATCATTCCTACAAGCTTCATCAGCACGCTGTTTGATAAACAGGATTTGGGCACCCAGGTTGGAGCTAAGCCGTTGACGCAGGCGCCAAGACGACGAGGTCGGTCCTTCAGTCGTTTCTTTTCCCGTAGAGTTTTCGACATTCATAAAGAAAAAAGCGTAAACACATCCGTCATAATCAGCTAAGCTTCGTAACGATGCCGACACCTGCTACGTACACTGGGCTTGGATGACGCCTGCGATCAGCTGCGATAGCGACGGCGGCGACGGGCTTCGGACCTCGACCACTCGTGCCTCGGCTGCCTCGGCCGCCTCGACTGCCGGGCCCTAACTCTGGCTGCGACCACTGCAACCAACGGTGCAAAGACTACAACGCTGTGACGCTACGAGGACTGCAAGCGAGTTGTGGCTCTTTGAGGTCCCTTGTTCCCGCGACCGCTGTGCAGCGACTGTGATGTGTGGTTTATCTGTGCGTCTTCTGTGCAACGTTCGGTGTTGACACCCCTTTCCGTTTACCAACCGACCATCACCTAAATTCTGTGTTTCCGGAGCTGCAGATGGCCGTGCTGCTGTTGTGTACGAAGACGCGAACGATCGCCGACGTTCTCTGTGTGCATGGGCGTCCGTTCGTTCTTGTTACCCCTTATCATGTCAAGCGACCATCACGTTAATTTTGTGTTTCTGGAGCTGCCGATGGCAGTGCCGCTGTTGTGAACGATGGCGCGAAAGGTCGCCGACGTCCCATGTGCGCAAGGGTGCCCGGAGGTGTGGGAGGAAGTTGCAGTATTTTACTTCTGGAAAAGACGCAAGAAAACAAAAGGGTTTTCTTTTCTCCTCCGGCCCCTCTCCTCCCTCCAGGAGTATTTCTGCGGGCGCTCACGCCTGTGTGCCCTGGTATCTGGCCAGCTTGTTGAAAGCCAGTTGGTCAAAGGCCAATTTGTCGTTAGACAACTTGTAAAATAGGCCACTCCGTCACAGGCCAATTCGCAGATCCCAACTCGTCGAAGACGAGTTTTGTTTAGTAGGCTTCAGAGGATTTAAGAGGAACCCCCTTATTGTCCTTTCTTGCTTTACATGTTTTACCCTCAATGTTATTTTGTTCCCTTTGTATGTCCAAGTACAAGGTGCTATGGGGAGAATGATGAAATGCGAACGGCGGAATATGTGGTTTTCGATACACACTGTGTCACCTGGCAGCTCTCTGGGAACTCGTTAAAATGTGCGTTAGGAGTGAGGTTACGACACCTACCATCCCTATTTTCTACTGAGAAGTGCTAGACCAGGGGTGCACAACTAAAAAATTATGTGGGCCAAAATTATGTTTATTAAAAACTTCGGGCCGCACATAGTGCAACGTGTTGTACATTTTGGCTGCAGTCATGCTTCCGATATCAGGTGTCATTGCACTCGTTTCTGTCTTTAGCACATCTCGCAATGTCATGTCCGTCATGACAGATCGAAGGCGGTTCTTGTTCAGAGTCGTCAGTCATTAGCGTGCATGCTATAGCATGCGAGTGGTTCGGGCAGTTGTAGGCCTTATGATACGAGTACATCCAAGACTCGAGATCCGCTGCCTGCCCGTGACTAATGAGACTACGAAATCCCCATAGCTGCGACTCTCATGTTGATTATTTGTCTGTGCGCCTAATGTACTACATTCTTGCCGAGTGCGTCAACTGTTGATTGCCCTGTTTTGTTTCTCTGCGCATAACCAACATGCTCAGGCACTGCTGTCTGTTGTGAAAGTGGTCATGAACGACTATGCGAACGGTCGCTGATGTTTCCATGTGTCAGAGGGTCAACCCACGATCATCTGAGGATAATCTTGGTTCGTGTCTCTGTGCATCACCAGTATCGCTAAAACAGTGCTGTCTATCCAGGAATTGGTTGTAAACGAAGACGCGACTGGTCACTCAGGTCTCCCTGTGTTTCACAGCAAGATGACATATGCTCCCTGGTTGCTATACTATTTCAAATTTCAATGTTTTAGGGAACCGTTCATGCGACTATAGTACAATCGATCGCCCTGCGGATAGTCACGTTGTGACGCTGATCTAGACCGTAACTTCGATCATACTATGGCCAATATCGCTGTCGTCTGCATGGAATGCCGTGCTAGCCGCACTTTGGGTGCTCCCGAAAAGGAAGGCTGAACAGCATTGAAATATTGTGGAAAGGAGACGTGTGCTTGTCTTCAAATAGTGCCGTTTGTTAGTGGTCGGGGGTCGAGACTCCTACAGCATGTTGCGCCAGCCTTGTCAGGGCTCTCAAGGCAGCGGGAGGCTATCGACTGCGCGTCGACCTAAAGGGCAACTCCGCTCAATTCCGAAGATTTTGGGATAATGAGTGATTTCGAATTAAAAAGCCCTAGTAAAAGAGACTACGTCGTTTTCTTCGCGACAAATGGGATATATATCTTTAAACCTAATTATAAACACGAGCGGAAATCGAAACCGAAACTTCGGCTCCGTCCGGCAACATTGGCCTCGGGCCGCCAAGTACATGGCCATCACGTGGTACGAGATGTCACGTGATCCTCGGCCCAACGACGGGCGGGATTGGGGCGGGCGTGTGGCAGGTGCGAGTGTCGTCTGCACCGCACTCTTCGCCACGTCTTGGTGTCTACGGCATTTGACGGCATCTGCACAACTGCGGCATAAGTCTGCGCACGTGGTGTCCGTAGTGTGGACGAAACTCCGAGAGACAGTAATCACAGACGGTGAGACGACGACGGTGGTTGTGACGCAGAAGACGGTGGTAACGGCGGGACCACGGCGGGCGTCCGGACGGCTCCATAGAAGTGCGCTGCGCAGGCGCGTTACGGCAAGCACGTGGACACCTCTGAGCGCCGAGAGGCAACGTTGCTGACGTCATGTGCTACGCTCGCGCGGAGAAGTAAAAACAAGCAAAAGGGGGCCATGATGATGACATTTAGCTCAATGTTGGCTCCGCCCATGCCGTAGCCCTGACTTCCCTGTTGGTTGCGCCTGAATTCGCCCGCTCAAGTCAGCCGATTTCGGCAACTTGGCGGGTTGCAAAGTTTGCCAGGACCGTTTAAGAAACATTTAGACAGAACTGCGTCGTAATATTTGACGTGTGGTCTTCCTAGGCGATACTGAAGAGGACTGCATTGTTTTTTTCAAAACCAAAAATGAAGCGGAGTTGCCCTTTAACCAAGCTGAACCATATAATCCTCCGAGAGCAGAATATGATGCCGACCGTCGATCAGGCGTTTGGGTTGCCGGAAGCATTACCGTGGTCTCGAAACTGGGTGCAATGTCTAGGTTTCACCGGGTACGCCTTTCCGAAAGCTGCCAGGTGTACATGATGTTCAATACACCCTTCGGGCGATTCTATTATCGCTGCCTGCCCTTCGGAATTATGTCGGCCCCAGAGGTGTTCCAGAGCCCGATGTCACTGATTCTCAAGAGACTTTAAGGATGCATCAACGTGATAGACGACATCCTGGCGTTTGGCAGAGACTGATCTAAACCCGACAGCAGACTCCAAGTTGCCCTCGAGAGGCTGCAGCAAGCGGGCGTTATGCTGAATGCCTCCAAGTGCCGCCTCGGGTTGTCGTCCCTTAAGTTCCTTGGTGTGGTGGTCTGGACCTGCGGGACTAGTCAAACTTCAGCCTTCGACTTGCTGAAGAGGATGGTGGCATTCAGCTCCCGCGTGGCTCGATAGAACCCACAATATGCCACAACCGTTCCTGCAGGCATCAACTCGTACGGCCTGGGTGCGGTCCTCCTGCAGGAGCAACCATCTGGTGAGTGAGAAGCACATGAGTGTACCAACCGGGGAGGCAAGGGGGTTGCTTGCCCCCCCAGTTCTCAGAGTGGGCGGTGAGGCATGTGTTTTGCTCCCCTTTGAAACAGCCGCCACTGGGCAGTGCAAACACTGGCCGGCGGCGCCCAAGGGATACCAAGGGCACCACCCCCCCCCCCCCCCCCCGGGGGGGGGGGAGGGGTCTGGTTTGCCCCCCACTTAAAAACAAGTTGGTATGCCACTGGAGGAGCAGTTCCTTTTGCGTCGCAGACAGTGGCTAGTGCCGAACAGCGGTACAGCCAAATTGAAAAGAAAGCGCTGGGTGTCTCGTGGGCCGTCCAGAGGTTCGAGGAGTTCCTGCACGATCTGAGCTTTGTTGTTGAAACCAACCTGCGCTCTGCCGATCTAGACCTCATGCCTCGTCGCGTCCAGTGGCTCTGCATCCAGCTGTTGCACCACCAGTTTATAGTGCAGCACGTTCCTGGCAAGTACTTCACCACTGCCAATATGTTGTTTAGGGACACCGAGGGCCTCGTTCCAGCTATATCTACTGCGGACAGTGTCGAGCTCCTCATGTCACAGGTTGTGACTGCATGCCACTCTAAGAAAAAAAGGGAGGAAAAAGATAGCAACAGCGTGTTTTCCTCCATTTCACTGACGTGTCCCCAAACAGATCTGAGAAGCAGGGAGAAACGAGATGTCTTCCTTCTGAGGCTGAGTGGAGGAAATTTATTCCATCTAATCTTCATGAGCTGCTCTAGGCTTTGTGACTTCTTTATTATTTTCTTTCAGATACGCTGCACGCGCAATTTGATAAGCAGTATTTGTGCACCCACGAATGTCCACGCAGTACGATAAGTTAACCGAAATTGTGAACGCATAGTACCGTTGAGAGTTAGCTCTGAATGCCAACCACAGGCCGTCCATAGTATGTTCTCCAAAGAACGCAGAGCAGGATGCTGGTTTCTACCCTTCAGTTTGTCAAATAAGTAAACAAAGCCATCATAAACTGCTAAGTTCCAAAATGGTGCTACGTACACCGGGCACGGTGGATGCGCAAGAGTCGCCCAAGTCTACTGAAACTATTTCAGCATCACGACGGTGAGCCCATGATAATGGCGACCGTGACATTCCCCGGTGCAGCGACTCTCTTGCCTGTTACTAGTCTGTGGGTCTACCGTACTATGTTCTTACCAAGTGTGTCGACCGATGATCGCCTTGTGTTCCGTTTTTACGCGCATAATCGACATCGCTATGTTGTGAAAGTGGTCATGACCCAAGACGCAAACCGTCGCCAATGACACCGTGCGTTCCAAAGTCAACTGATATCTAATTATCGTCTTGGTGGTTCGGCTCCGCACATCACCAATATCGCTATGGCAGCTCTACCGAAAAATCCGGTATAACTTTTCGCTATCCGGATTATGGAACCGGAAATCTATCTGGATTCTACCTGGACTCTATCTGGAATTTAGGTTTTCAGAAATTATTCCTTTGTCTGCAATCTGGATTTCGGGTTTCCAGGAAGATGACGTATGCTCCCTGCTTGCGCTAGTCTATTTCAGGTTTCAGCATTCTAGGGAACCATATGTGCGGTTACTGTGCAGTCAATGTATCTGCAGAGAGTCGTGTTGCGAAGCTGATCGAAGCCATAACTCCAATCAAGCATTGCATGTATTGTCTTGACTTCCTTTTTCAGCTTGCTTCTTGTAGGCATAAATTGGTTGAAAAATGGCTGTGATAGTCCGTCTTTTTATTATCCCGGGTCTGGTGATTGTGGGAGGCACTCACATGATCGAATGACATTTTAGCGAACGCCCACGTTTCACCGAATGACACTTTAGCGAATAGTCGGACACTGCAAAGCGGCGTTTTCGGGTGGGCCAAATGGGTTCACATTTTTGCAATGAGCCGCCGCAGACTCGCCGCGAAGCGGCGTAAACGCAGCGCTGCGAATGGCTTAACGCGCGCCCCCGTTATTCGCTAAAACGTCGATTCGCTCAAATGTCGCTGTTCGCTAAAACGTCATTCGCTCATGTGATATGGACCCGGTGATTGTGATGGAAGCTGTATGCCAGCTGGCCTGCATTTTCGTTCTTGCTTCAGTGTTGAAGGACAGAACTGTTCTCTGAATAGCAAGGTTTACCAGACACCACAGTAGTAGTACAGCTGCATGTTATAGTCAGGTTATATGCCTTCTGAGATGAGCAAGAAGCAGCCTTTTGAAAATTGAAACCTTCTTTCTACCCAACAGATAATTTATTTCGTAATAGCACTAGGCCCAGGCAGTCCCCAATTTTGGGGCGGAAAGCGAGGAGGCCTTGTACGGTGACTATGTGCTTGTATTTCTCTTCACATTGTCCATGCTCACCGAGGTGGTCATACATTCTCTATTGGTGCAAACAGGTAGCACTCACAGCCTCCGGAGGCTGTGAGTATCAAACCAACTAAACTTCCTTGTATTTGCATACTCACCTTTAGCAAATTCGTAGGTTAAGCCGTTGGTATTCAGACGACATGATGAAAACCAGCGCACAGAACACAGGACAAAAGTATTCGTCTTCCCTGTGATCTGCACTGCACGTATGTCTTTTTTAAGTTTCCCATTATTTTTCGTAATTTGTTTGATCTTATTGTGCTTTCTTTTCTTTTAATAAATATGTGCGTCGTTTTCCTCCCCTCCTCATAATTATCAGTTGTGAGCCGGTGCCTTTTTGTTTTAAGTGTTCCTTTTCCCTTTGTCCTGTCTTCAGTGCACTGTTTTTCATTGTGTCGCATGCTCAGATTTTAATTTCTGGGATTTGACATAGCCTTCGAGTTCTGGCTCTTCTTCCTCTTGCCTCCAAGGACTTTGGCTTTCCTCATGACACTGCCAAGAATGTTGAAGGAACGGACAGCTTTCCTGAAGGACTCGGTAACTGATTTTTTGTTTCCTTTCGTTTTAGGATCTTGCTGCGCTAGGAATTTTGTATATCTTTTTGAAGTTGGGCATGGGGTATCCTTGGATTGAACTGAATGAATACACCAAGAGATACATGAGCAACTACAATATAATGACCTACAGTATTGACCCTTTCAGGCAACATTTCCTGGGCGCCGCCATCTTGACGTCACGTGACCCTGCCGCCAGAGCCGTGTATACAGAGAGTTTGGTCAATGGGAGGCGCGGGCAGAGCCTCCCATTGACGTGCGTCAGACTCGGAAAAAGGGCTTGGCATGCTCTCTTGACCAACCAGAAGCCGAAAAGAATCCCCTAGCGGTGGTAGCGAGAAACAGTTCTGATCAAAGGTATATGTTCGTATATGGTTTTAATAAGCGCGTAAGAGTGAAGTGTAGTAACTCTTCATGGTTGAAAATAAGGTGCACGTGTTGTTTTGATTATGATCATGCAGAAAGATGTAAGAAACGAATGCGCCGCTCAACTCTGTCTTGCTCGGACAGGGTGTGACCGCTCGGACGGAAGATTCCCGGCCCTTGGCGCTTGGCGTACGGATTATGTCAATCGTTCCGCTAGTCGCACTCTTCCACCATCATTTTGGATAAGCGTGATTGAAACATCACGTGTACCATATTTTCAGTCACCGAGAGTTACTCAGATGCAGTTATCAGGTTTGTTTCTCGCGACCACCACCAGGGTATTATTTCCGGCTTCTGGTTGGTCACATTCGAATTCCTGAAGACGCCCTGGAACACGCCCAGTCCGCTTTCGGCCAATGGCGCCTCCTCATTTCTCTCCTATACTTTCCAACGAATGGCCAAACTCTCTACATATACGGCTCTGCCTGCCGCCATAGCCGACCTTCAGATTCTCGCCGTTGCTCCGCGTTGTGTGCTGCACCGGCCACCACCGGAGCTTTGTTTTCGTGTTCTTGTACGTTTCGCGTTCAAATTGTGTGTTTTCTTTAGGTCTTTTCGATATTTCGGGCTTTCATTCAATCATTTCATATCTATATTTCAACATAGCTCTTGTATTTTCTTATTTATGGAATAGAATCGGACAGCGAATGGATCGACAGTGCAAGATTATGGCCTATGCTTCAGAGACCATGTAAGTTAATCACTTTCACATGGGCATACCAACCGGGGGGGCAAGGGGGGCGCTTGCTCCCCCAGTTCTCAGAGTGAGGGGGCAAGGCATGTGTTTTGCCCCCCACTGAAACAGCCGCCACTGGGCAGGGCAAACACTGGCCGGCGGCGCCCAAGGAATACCAAGGACACCGCCCCCCGGCCCTGGGGAGGGGGGGGGGGGGTGGCTGGTTTGCCCCCCACTTAAAAACAAGTTGGTACGCCGCTGCACATTCATACGTTTTTGTCGTTAAGAAAGGGCAGTCAACACCATTGCGACACATGAAAATTTCAACTGTTGCAGTAAGGCTATCACAGTCGTGCTTCTCGCTGCATGTGCGCGCTTTAGACATCGTTTCCGTAAAGCCGAACCGCATGTAAGTGATTTAGCGTGCGACGAGACGAGTGACGGCGACAACGACGAGAGTCAGCGACGAGCGACGAAGACTTCTCACTGTCACCCGTCACGTCACTCGGTTTTTGGATTTCTAGAAAACGTCGCTCACCGGCTTGGTCGCTTGCTCCCGTCGCTTCTATGCGGTTTGCCGCGTCGCGCGACTGACCGAGCGACAGCGAAGCGGGTCGCCGTCGCTTGTCTCGTTGCTCGTCAAATCGCTTGCATGTGGTTTGCCAATGGTTCAATGCTGTGTGCATCGAAATTAATTACGTATAACTCCGCATGTAAGCGATTTGGCGAGCGACAAGACAAGCGACGGCGACCCGCTTCGCTGTCGCCCGGTCAGTCGCGCGACGAAGCAAACCGCATGGAAGCGACGGGAGCAAGCGACCAAGACAGTGAGCGACGTTTTCTAGAAATCCAAAAACCGAGCGACACGACGGGCGACACTGAGAAATCTCCGTCGCTCGTCTTTGACTCTCGTCATGGTCGCCGTCGCTCGTCTCGTCCCTCGCTGAATCGCTTACATGCGGTTCGGCTTTATGGAAACAAGGGCACACATGCAGCGAGAAGCACGACTTTGATAGCCTTACTGCGTCAGTTGAAATTTTCACTTGTCACAGTGGTGTTGACTGCCCTTTTAGCAACAAAAACGTAAGAATGTGATGAACTTACATGGTCTCTGAAGCCTAGGCCACAATCTTGTATCGTCGATCCATTCGCTGTCCGATTCCATTCAATAAATAAGAAAATACAAGAGCTATGTTGAAATATAGATATCAAATGATTAAAAGAAGGCCCAAAATATCGAAAAGACCTAAAGAAAACACACGATTTAACTTGTAACGTAAAAGGACACGAAAACAAAGCTCCGGCGGTGACCGATGCAGCACGCAACGCGGAGGAACGGCGACAAACTGAAGGTCGGCTATGGCAGCTCGGAAAGCGCGCGAAGGGTGCGCCGACTGGTGACAGCTCGAGTGACTGACTCGCCTGAAAGCGTCTATAACGCTGCACTTCCTATGTGCCATTTCTGAGCTAACATGCACGTCCATGCACAGCTAGAATGGGGTAACGTTTTAGCGAATGTTGTTTAGCAAACAGGTTGTTTGAGCGAATTAGCATTTTGGTGAATGCCCTTTTCTGTAGCTCTTTTTTTTTAAGCAACACATTGGGGACGTGCTAACTTGGCACTTTGTGGCGACAGTCCTTCGGCGGCTCATTACAGGAAAAGTACTGGGACACGTATTCCTACCCGGCACCCCCCTACCACTTCACGATGACAGTACTTCGGTGGCGCATCACAAAAAGGTCTAGGCCAGGAAACCGCCCTAGAAAGATTTGCTGAGAAATAAGCCTTGCCTGTATCACTGCGGCTACTAACCAAACCGGCGCCGTCTCTATGTGGCTCCATCATTACAGAAGAAGCGGATGCTTAAACATAGGACTATATATAGCCGCAAACATTGTTCAATTAACGGATTGCCACCAGTTAAATCTGGAGAAGATAGAAACAGGATATTGGCTGCAGTGTTATTCAATAAAATGTAGTGAGCGGGGTTTTAAAACCTTTGTTCAAGTGAGCACCTCCCGCTAGAATTTGCTCACCCTCTGTAGGTCCTTCTTTATACAGCCAGTTTGCAAATACATGACCCCACTGTAAACGTTCATATTCCTCAGAACTTGAATTTATATTTCTAGGCTCTAGGGTTTTCCGCATACCCAGCCGTCGTCTGGACAAACGATTTGGAGGATTTTGGCCAGTGTCTCGTTCATGTAGAGAACCAATTTTTGAATGCAGAGAACCCTGCGCAGGCAATCATTGCTGCATTTTGCCTACACTGGGTGCTTAACTTTATGTACCAGCCAGCATCAAAAGGGTTTTACGCAACTCTGGAGTGCCTGCTAAAGGTCGCCTCCACCACACCAACAGGAATGGTGTTGAAGCTGGTTTCTAACATGGAAAAGGCAACGTAAATTGGTAGAAGAAAACCGTCTTAGATTCCAAACGTAACAAAGTCGACACCGCCTTGCCATGGCAACAAGGATGGTTGCTGCAAGCATAAACTTTGTATAATGAAGCTGTTCGTGGAAACAATCTTTGGATAATAAAACCATTCATGAGTTCACAGAAATTTTCTTGACTTTTTGTTTACTTAGTCACTTCTTGAAAGCCGCATGTCAAACTTTGTAAAGACAGCGCATTCAACTAAAAGTATATATGTTGACAAACGGCGAGTATAGGGGCCCAAAGTTGGACACGGGACTCTGGGCTGAACTGGTGGCGCCGAAACAAGCGGAGCCTCTTTCGGATCCGCCTACAGAGGACAGCTCGGCGCGAGTCCTCGAGCTCGGCGGTGACGTCGCGACGTTACGGCAGTTTTAGTTGCGTCACAGAGATCAATTCAAGACGACATTTTCAGCCGCACGCGAACAGCACAAATAGAAAAACAAATACAACAATATAGAAACTGGCTCCCAAAGGTTAGCCTGGTGGTTCATTACCCCGGCCCGGTGATAGTTGGAGGGGCTTTTCTTCTGGACGGTCGTGAGATGCAGACCATATGCGAAATAGCTCGGAGGTCTGGCAACGCTGTGTGCGCGGCTGGCGCGGCCATCTTTGTTGCGGCAAGATTTTTCTGCGTTTCGTGTGTGGTGGTGGTGTGATCGCTGTTTTGTGCGATGCAGCAGCCTAATGGTTTTCCGCGTTCCGACCACCCAGCTTGGACGAAGGACTTGACAACCGTGTCCTGCATTTCTGAAGAATCTACAAGTTGCTTGTGCGACGAGAAGGCGCCATCGACTCGACAAAGTAAGAAGGCGTACGGTTTAGCGACTGAGGCCTATTGCTCGCCTTCATCGCTCCTCACCAACGCCTGCGACTCTGGGTTAGTACGGTTTTATGCTCTTGGTGGCGAATGTCTTTATAAGTACAAAAAGAAAAACAGTGAGCTCGTGAACTGCACCATGGCATAAATTTGTAAACGTTGTGGAGTGCCGTCGGTTGAAGCTGACTCCGCCCTCGGGGGAGAACAGCTGTCGCGCCGGTAATCGTGGATTTGCCGAACCCTGGCTCAATGGCTGCTTTTTCGCTGTCGATTTGTAAATACGATGTTCTTGTGAGTATTCGACATAGTTTGGGGGAGCGGTAAAGATTCTGAACACATCTGCGGCAATACGAATGGGAGGCCGCGAAATCAAGTTGGCGCCGCTAACGCCACACTCGGCGTCCACAACATATCGTCACTATTCTGTTTTGCCGTAGTCGAGATCAAACATCTTGTTCGTGCGATCGACCTAGGCAAGCAATGTAATCGAACGCGGTGTTGAACTAAATAACTAAATCGGCATTGAAATCATGGCGAGAGCTGAGTGCAAGCAAGTGATCGGTTAGAAGATTTTTCAAGCAATCTTCACCAACGTAGGATCTTGTTTACACAAACCGTTGCTAAGCATGGGTAAAGAAGGTTCTAAGCTGTCCTAAGTTGATTGTTGTTTTCTTGTATTTTTGAGTGATGCAAAGGACTGTCTGGTGTTTTATGCTGCTCATTGTTCACTGTTTGCGTGCATATCTTGAACTCCCATTCGCGCAATCACCTCATTTCGTCTCACATTCTGGTGCCTTATCTACCATAAGCGTTCCATCTACCATTTTTTATAATACATCGTGAAAGCTGTGTGTCTCTGCAAGCATCTATAGGAATATCCTGCAGCACTACTGAATGATTTCCCGTACAAGCCGCGGATCGGTTTTTAAACTATATTGAAAAGGGCAATCTCTTTGCATCACGTTTCCAGACGGGGTTTTGTCCACGACCATTGCACCTGCTTTCCGAGCCAGAAAAAGGCAGGCCGGCCCTGCAACGTGCGTCTCACGCTTCAAACTGACAGTGGTGCACCCTCCGACACTGCGTGCGAGTGCCCAGCAGGAAGCAGTGGAGCCTGCAGTCACATCCTAGCAGCCCATCGCCCTCTCATTCTTTTGAAGACAAGAGGGTTCAAGGAGGCACCACCAGAACTGGCCTGTACTGAGCTGCCACAGCAGTGGAGTCGCCCCAGGCAGCAAGGCATCAAACCAGCCAGTGTTCAAGACGTCAACTGGAGGTCTCCACGTGAAGGCGGCTTGTGCCTGCCGACGCCAATGCGTTTGTTCGATGCACGAGGAAAGCTTGAAGAGGAAAGGAAACAAGTGGCAGCGACGCAGGCTCTTGGCAGCGCAATGGGGGGACTCGGCAATAGCCTGTGGGCCTCTTTTCTGTTGGCCGCACAAACACCATTCGTCGAAACGAAGACTGGAGTAGCACCAATGGATTCTCCAATGGACTACCAGCAAGCGTACAAGCCCCATGGCTTCAAGACGTGGCTGTCTGCCACCATCGCCCCCGGAAGAGGCGCTGCATGTCCTGTTCCCGACCTGCGGCTTTTTGATGATACCTCCGAGCAAACGTTTTCTGACATCTTCTCACCTGAAGACCTGAAGAGCAACGCATTTTGATGGTATGCTTATCACTAACTGTTTTCGTATTTGTCTCAGATATGCAAACATTTTATAGTTCTGTCGATCATTATCTTCAGCGCAACCTTAAAATGTCTTCCATATTTCCTATGTAGTATACCATAGGTGTTCTGTGCACCTGCATTGAATGTATGCATGACCACTGGTAGCTATGTCTTGGAATCGGCAGTGTGTTAATGCAATTTTTTTTATTTTGAATCACACTTTAGGAGCTTGGACTTACGGCTGAAGAAGCAAGGCAGCTGGAGTCAAACACAAGGCAGCAGTCGCTCAGCGAGCAATGGCACTCCGCCCGAGAGCACCGACTGACAGCGTCTTCGTTCGGGGCAGTCAACAAGCGAGAGCAGTGGACCGAAAAAGGCCTGAGGAATCTTTTCGAGCCAAGAGACCTTTCACATGTCCGCGTCATTGAGTATGGCCGAAAAAATGAGCCTGTGACTGCAGACCGCTATGCGTCTGTATTGAAAAGTGCAGGACATGTCGTTTCTTTGCAGCACAGTGGTCTTGTCATCAACCCCAGCTGTCCCTGGTTGGGTGCTAGCCCTGACAGATTTGTTTATGATCCAGAAGAGAGGAGCTACGGCACGTTGGAGATAAAGTGCCCATATTCTCTATAAGATAGTGAGCCCAGTGTTGCGAGCTCTAGCGACTTCTTTTTATCAATCAACAATGATGGGCCGCACCTCGACAGAGATAGCGAGTACTATTGTCAGGTGTTAGGGCAAATGGCCCTTACAGAGTGTCAGTGGGCCGATTTTGTTGTGTGGTCCGAAAACTGGATTGCAATAGAGCGTATTCATTTTGACAAGACGGAGTGGGCCAGGGTCAAAGTGAGGCTGGACAATTGTTTTTCGACACTGCACTGTCCTACTATGTTGATCGGTGCACTTTAGCCTCCGCGGTTTAAAACGAGTATGGAAGACTTTGGAGCCACTTTAACGCCGTAAAGAGATGTTGAGTTTGTTTTATGTGCGCCCTGTGAGCAACACAGAAGGTGTTTGTTTATATTTTTTTTCATTTATTAACTTGCAAGCCATCTACTTTCCACGGTAGTGTGTAGGTATGTAAAGCTTGCCAAAAGCTGCACTGCTTCATTGAAATGCTTGCTTTTTTGTACTTCCAGAGCAATGCTGTTTGAAGTCCAACTGTGTCTCCTGTTTGTGTACTTTTTTCATGAAAAGAAGTGTTCCAAAAAAGATGTTGACAAGCATTTTCTTCTGCTACAGTCAAGTAAATAGTTTCACATTTTCCAGATAGTACTGAATGTTGAGCATGAGTTTAACAGCAGAACATAGGGTATATACAGTGTAATACATCAGTTGTCCCTTACTAGAAAACAATAAAAGGCATTCATTCACACTTGACCATGACATAAATGGAGCAGTTTGTGACAGCTAGGGCCTGTTAAATAAACATTACTGTTGTTAGGGTCTCTGCACTGCAGTTAGTGGTGACCTAAGTGGCATTTTCACTACTGTTGCACAGAGGACTTTGGAAGTTTGTCAGTAATGCTGCCACGGTCCACATCTGATTGATCACGGGAGCCAATTTCAGTGGGATGATACGATCAAAAATGTGGAACGACTTGATTCGTCTTATTCTTCGTTCTACGTATATCCTCAAAGAGGCAATCTCTGTCGTTTCTTTTACCTCCTCTTCCGAAAACTTCCTCCTGTGAAGAAAGGGAGGGATGTTTAGCTTCACACCCTTCTTCTCCAGTAGGTCCCCAACCACAAAACCCTTGTCCGCCATGACGGCGTCGTCCTGAATAATACTTAGACCTAAAAACCCGCTTCTGAACACACACTGTCTGTCTGAAATGGAGCCCGTAAACAGCTCCGAGACGAAAGTGACTAAGCCGTTTGGAGCTATTCCAATGAGACCCTTGAATGTGTTGGCAGATTTGTACGCAGAGTACGAGCTGGACTGCAACGAGAGAGATGACGGCGCCTCACACTTAACCTCTGTAGCGTCTAGGATTACCCTCGTTGTCGGATACTTTTCAGTGAATACGCCTGGCATTCTTGCATCAATAGCTTCCCGTGGTGCCCACAGCGGCAGAGTGGACAACTTAAGGTACATGAGGTTAATCCACGACGAGCATATACGAGAAACTGTGGACTGTGCAATACAAAACCTGTTACCCTTACAAAAAACTTTAACCAATTTCTACAGAATTGCTAGACATACTTATGGCTTGAAAGCATAGATTTTCGAGGGAGAATGTATCCACTTTTTTAACCATTGTCTACAGATTATTGGCCGCTGCTTCCTACAGGTTTTGTGTAGACTTCAGTGTACAAATAATGTGGCGACTCTGCACAGCAAACATACAGACATTCTAGCAACACTCCTCTCACATTTCTAGCGCCAATAAGAGAGTTTCTAACGAAATGCTGTAGACAAGTGGCCACAGTTTCTATCATCTCACTATGGAGAATATAGCAGTTTCTACCCATTTTCTGCCCACTTTCTGCAGACAAATCCCCTCAACTCTATCCATTATCTACAGAAAAAAGGCCACTTTCTATCTTTGTGTAATGCTAGTTATCAATTTTGAAGTGTACCGATGCATATGTTGCATGCAGAGCAATTGCTTCATTATACACTCAAAGACCAGACAAAATGTTCTTATTTTTCGTTTTTTTTTTTAATCTCAGTTGTTGAGCAGTGTTTTGTTCTACTTGTTCAGCTTGCTCAGCATGCTTGTTAGGCTGTGCTTGATCTTCGCTGCATCGACCTTGAAAAGTGCACAGGTGTGGCCTAGAAAAAGGGAGAGAGAGAGTGAGAGAGAGATGACAAGTTAGCATCTATTAAAATCTCCTGTTGAGCAGCTCCCCACTACTCAAATGGGGACATGCACATGCCCCATTCACAGGCTCACTTGCCCGATAATTAGGAAAAACGAGCATGATACGTTGGGAGCAAAAAGGGTGGGAGATTATGGGTGATGGACGATAGAGGCTGTAACCTTTGTAACGGGCAGTAGCTTGCGCCACCAATACAGCTGGCCCGGCCAAACTCTCCAATCAACGCCAAGCTACCAGCTTCTGCCTGCAGCTTTCATAGAAGCCTAGACTTTGTATGGTAATGAAAAAGTTAAGTGTCTTCAAATTGCTGCTCCATTAGCAAGTCTATTTTACAGTAGGGACGTATAAAGGATTTTTTTTTTTTTAGTTGCACCAAATTTTCAAAAAGGGACCTTGAGATAGAGTAATTTGAACCCCGGGGAAGTGCTAATGGCCCTGGCGGCCTCTAGAAAATACGTGAAATTAGGTAATTAGCAAATTAACTAAAATATTTTAATTAACTTTTTAATTTTTGACTTTAGGGCGCGAAAAGCACTTACAAATAGCGCTGTAGAAGCCCTTTCGGGCCGATCGCTCTGGATTACACCTTGAACTCGTCGGCGATTCCTGGCACAGAGTTCGACGCGGTTCAAACTCATCGGATAGTGACAAAACGTACATTGCGTAGCAAGAATACCTATCCCAAATGGTCAGGAGGACCTCTCCTTGTCACTCACATGGAAGAGAAGGCGGTCCGTCGTTTCTTCGGTCCGTCGAAGCTAGTGGTCACATGTATGCCCACAACAAAGGAAGATCACCGGTGTGTAGGCGCTGCCGAAAGAATATCCATGGTCTTGGCAATCCGCATGTTGAAGATCGCACTTGGCACTAAGACGAAATGCGCTGCTGGTGATCGGGTTACCACATCTACCACAGAAGGGAAATCCACAGCAGGCCCGCAGGCCGCATCACCCGCGAAGCTATGTCCGGTCTTCGCAGGCATTCCGGGTTTGTCAACGGCTAATGCGTCATCCTTCAAACCACGTGATCACGCTTCTGCCGTTACCCACGCACAGAGAGCGGATTCAAGCGATAAAAAGTATACGGTTCGGCGAATACGCACCGTCTACCACGCCTTCAGCTTAGGGAGAGAGAGAAAAAGAGAGAAGGAGTAGAAAGGAAGCAGCCCAGAACGGGGGGTGCGCATACAAAGGCTAATCTTCAGGGCCATCTCAACAATGAACACAACGAAAGGATTTGTCACTTGTACCCAAGGTTGATAGTGCAGTGGATGTTATGCGTGGCCTTGGGCTTTTAGTCAGGTTCCGTGATCTGCCTTATCACCAGCTTCGAGACTGTAGTCACGTGACCCTAACCGGAGACACGATTGGCCTAAAACACGCATAGCGTCTACCCTGCTGTCAATACCGATTGAACAGGACAGCTCTTTGAAGGCCAGCTTTTGAATTTCTAAAGATGCTGTCCAGCCCAAAAGTGATTCTAAACGGGGCAAGTTTGAAGACACTATGTCTTACGTCATATAACTCACATGAAGAACTAAGCGCGACTATTTTTTGCGCACGATGTTCACAAATAAATAAATATATATATGTATATGTATATATATATATATATTTTTTTTTTATCAATAAGTTTAAAATTATTTGTACACTGTTAGGTTCGCGTTTTTAAACTTCAAATTTTTTTTACGAAAGAGTTACACATAAAAGACACCATGGACAGCACATCGTCCGACTTTCAACACACGATGAATCGCCGACGCTCGCTGACAGATGGTTGCGATGCTATCCTCCTTTCTGTCTCAGTCAGCTGGCTTAAATCATCAAGCTTAGAACATTCTCGCAGTATATCGCCTTTAGTTACCCTCGTTGGAGGTTGAAGTCACATTCTGGTCATATAGTCCTGTCTTCAAGAAAAGGCTAGCGTGCATGATTGTTTCAACCTATTGATTTGGAATCGTGGTGACTAAATCTGGTGTTGGCAGTGGTCGAGGCTGCAACCTACAGCATGTTTGATTGGAAACCTGTGCTATTGATGTATATATACTCTGTGTGATTCTTTTTAAATGTTTATCAGGGCCGGATCTTGTGACAATAAAATCCTGTGACTATGTAGTTCACTTCAAGCCTGTTGTAAAAGCGTTTCTTACTACACACGAAAACTGCTTATGACTCATATCAATGATTTTGTCATGTTTTCAGTGTGTATGGTTTATCAAGTCAGGTCTGTAGAAAATCTACAAATATGGCGACGCAAAGTCTAACGACCGTTGGCGTCAGACAGTTGGTAGGATTTCTGACGACTGTGCTCTGTAGACTCCTGTTTACAGGAAATCTGTAGAAACCTTGTAGAAAAATGGCGATAAGATAGGAAGTGTACAGGTATGTTAAAAAGCTTTAAGATGTCTATAGACTGGCTCACATTTTTTTTTTGTAAGGGCCAGGTCGTGTTTGAAAAGACCTAGGCGGAGTCTTACGAGTACCAGGAAAAGTTCATTCTCCATCGTTAGCTTCCTCTTCCCACCACTGCTTGCTCCTGCCCCACCAACACATTCAGTTCGTAGCACATTGCAGCCACCATCTCCAGGATCCAGAAAAGCTGTCAGTGCTGCAAAGTGCTGATAGCTTCGGAGAACTGTGTACGCTGCAAAGTCCTCGTCACAATTTTTAAAACGCTCGATGCAAAAGCTTGCAGTTTTTGCTTGTTCCTGCTCAAGAAGTTCAGTGATGCGGTTATTTTCCCTTTGCAGTTGGTGGACCTTCGTCTTTGTCGCAGACAGCTCTTCCTTGAGGAAGTCACATTGATTATTGAGTCTGAGTATTTGAATGGCCTGCTTGGCAACTACGCGCTTCAGGCGTTCCAGATCTTCTAAGGAGAGGTCCTCCTCAATCTGCCCGTCTTCTCCTAAACAGGCCATTTCTGCATCAGCTTGTGGAGGGGGTGGCTCTTCACTGTGGTTTTCTGCGCTGGATTCTGGAGCTGTAACAGAGGCTGTTGCACAGGCCTGAGACTGGTCCATTCGTGTGCATCATTGCGCTGTTCTCTGTCTTGGTGCTTTACGACATTTCAGCTGGTTTCCGAAGTTGAACACAGTGGGGAATGCTGTGTCATGAAGCAGGCTGTTGCCGTTTGCTACACCGGGGATGAAGTCGCATGGCCTGAAATGTTTTGAGCACACTTTTGTGCACTTGGTCACTTTGAAATATGGCCCTTCCTCACGCCTAATAACTACAATCCACTTCTTGTGCATGGCAGCATCCCGTGGAAAGCCATAGTACGAAACCTGAAAATTATGAAAGGCTCATATGTTATCAAGTTTCACACGCGGGTACAGTCCATAGCGCAAACACGAGTGTGTGTTTCATCGTGACGACTGCGGTTAACGACGTTTACAAGCATTTCAGCATTTCTAAAACAATTTAGAACACCGCAGAAAACCGAGCAACGAACACTCGCATGATTGGCATACCGTGAATTGTAAACCACAGCCCTCAGCGAAACGAGGATCCGGTAACTTGCTTGAATGATGCGTCGTGTATGCAAATGCATGCATTCTGAGATAATTCCCCGAGTTTATCCAGCCGTTACATATCCCAAGCAGCACAAATGTCCTGTGAACGTCCACAGGACGAAGTGTGCTACTAGGGATGAAGATTTATTCTCCACTGAAGCCGGTGTACACCTTATTTGTTTACATCCGTAAGCTGAACATTGTTCAAAATTAAATAATGCACAAAAGGGCAGACTGCGGCTGTGTTATCACTGGTAGCCGCTGCTCCATCTAGCTATAATTTAGACAAACAAAATCATCGGCAAAACTGAGAAAACTAGGACTCAATACAAAAGCTCAAAAAAGTTCCCGCCATCCGCGGACGTCCAGATCTGTTCGCATTGTCACCGATTTTTTATCATTAATGCTGCGCCTACGGTAATATATAAGCACACAAACATAAAGCTGGAACTTACCTTATTCACGCTAGGATCGATGCTTCCTCGCTGATTACAAAGCGGAACACAGCAATGCGTCGGCATCCCCCCTTTCGCGCAAAACGTGGCCGTCTGTTTACATGTGCTCTTCGCCACGCCGGTTGTAGGTTTCGGTTTCGCGCCGCTACAATCATGGCGTCCGTAGTTCCCAGCGCGCCACGAGATGGCGCTCCGCATTTCGCATATGGGCTAACAGCAATATTAAGGAACATTTACAAAGATAATAAGGTGATTATAACATGGGAAGGAAAGGCAACGGGGAAAATAGAGATAGGACGAGGCCTTAGGCAGGGGTGCCCGTTATCGCCTTTGCTGTTTATGTTGTATCTGAGAGGATTGGAGGATAGACTAGAGAAGAGTGGGCTTGGATTTGACCTTTCGTACAGTAAGCTAGGCCAAACAATTCAGCAATCTTTACCGGGACTGATATATGCGGATGATATCGTACTAATGGCTAACAACAGGATAGATTTGCAGGAATTAATGAGCATCTGTGGTAGGGAAGGAGAGGAATTAGGTTTAGAATTCAGTAGTGAAAAATCAGCAGTCATGATTTTTAACAATGATGATGTTGAGAGACTGAAGATACAGAATATCACAGTTGAGAGAGCTACTAAATACAAGTATCTAGGAGTATGGATATGTGGTGGTGCAGAATATCTCAGTGAGCATGAAAAGTATATAATAGGTAAGGGCAACAGAAATGCGGCTGTAATGAAAAATAGAGCACTTTGGAATTACAACAGGTATGAGGTGGTGAGAGAGATTTGGAAAGGGGTCATGGTGCTTGGCTTGACTTTTGAAAACGCAGTGCTATGCATGAAATCCGAAGTGCATGCAAGACTAGAAATAAAACAGCGTGGAGTAGGTAGGCTGGCTTTGGGGGCACATTGCAAAACACCGAACCAGGGAGTACAAGGAGACATGGGATGGGCGTCGTTTGAGGGCAGGGAAGCTGTGAGCAAGATAGAATTTGAGGATCGCTTGAGGCAAATGGGTGGGGAGCAATGGGCACGAAAGGTTTTCAGCTATTTATACATGAGGAGTATAGACACAAAATGGAGACAGCGCACTAGGAAATTAAGAGGAAAGTTTTTAGGCTATAGTGGGGTAACGGAAGAGCAGGTCTCAGTTAAGAAGAAAGTTAAAGCCACAGAAAGAGATCGGTGGCTAGAGGGAATGCAGACAAAGAAGGCTCTGGAAGGCTATAGATTAAACAAAACAGTTATTGCCAAAGAAAGCATTTATGACAATTCTAGGGGAAGCTCATTGTTGTTTGAGGCAAGGACAGGTGTTTTGCGAACCAGAACATACAGAGCGAAGTACCAGGAAATGGACACAGTGTGCGCTGCTTGTGGAGAGGAGGACGAGACGGCTGAGCACTTGATACTCTACTGTAAAGGGCTTCACCCTATGCATACCGAAGACAACATAGATTTAATAAGGTCATTGGGTTTTAGAGACAGCGAAGGAAAAGTGGATTTCAAGACAGTAGAGATTACCAAGCAAAGATTAAGTGAATGGTGGCAGAAAGCGAGAGAAACCTAGGCATTTTCTTATTAACTGATGGCAAGGGGGATTTATAGCCTCACTTTCTTTTCAGTACAGAGTGAATATAGTTTCACATTTAAATATTCTAAGCTTAAAGGGTAAGACAAAATGGCTAGGTGGCGTAAGCTACCTGTCTATTGAATCCTAAAAAGATCAGGAAAGCATTTTTTCAGGCTAGGTGGCGCAAGCTACCGCCCGTTACAAAGGGCATAACCAATCATCTATCCATCCATTCGCCGTGCGGGGAAGCAAACGCATGACTTAAAACTGCAGTGAAGCGGCTTTCAAACAATTACGGCATGAGCGTTTACCTAAGAGATTCATCCCCTGAGCCGTTCAAAATACTCTTAGAGGTATGACATTGCTGAAAAAAATTCAACATACTGGGAATATTTTTATTGCGTAGGTGGTCATCGAGAAAATTCGTACATTCAAAACGACCAGTCTAAAATGCGGAAACTCTGAGCTAGGATATAGCCATTGGCCATACCATGCTGAATACGCCGGTTTCGTTCGATCACCGAAGCTAAGCAGCATCGGGCTCCGTCAGCACTTGGGAGGGGGGTGAGCTAGGATATAGTGATCGGGTTGGTGTGCAGTTGTATTGATGATGGTATGTGTAGTGTGTGTGTATGCGCTCAGTGTACGCGTGTTGAACTGACGTCAGTGCTATGTATCTGCATGAGCGTGCGATGTATCTACATGTGTGTATAATGGGTACATAGAGATCATATTCGAACTCTAGAGGAAAAGGTCCGCCATTTTCCCATGCATTCTAGCTGCCGCAAGCGGCGGAGCATGCAGGCAGACCCTCGGGGTCCCACACATGGTTACCATGGCAACCGAAGCCCCGCTGTCCCCGATCGCACCTCCGGAAAGGGAGTCCCATACCATTTGTTCTGCGAAGTTTCGTCGACAGCATTCGATTTCACGAATATAATTATATCATCAGAGCAGTTTCATGAACTTCAACAATCCACGAACTTACCGGTGGAAAGGTATTCGCGTTCCTTTTGAAGCTTTCTTTTTGCATGGCGCGCAGACGTACGGACTCCCGTCAACACTAAACTAAACCAGATAGCCGGCTTCGCGGGTGGCCGCGCCCCAGGGATACGAAACCGCGCAACCACCAGATTTCCGAGATTTCGACAGAAGGGAAGTTAATGCAGCGTAATGAGTATATTGCCTTTTATAAGCGTTAGAATAGCTCAGAATTTAGTTTACAACGTTAAATTATCACTGTTTATTTTGCTGAGAGTTTTCAGTCTTCGCGATTACCATTGCGACTGTCGTCCTTCAGCTGGCAACATTGGTTTCTTTCTCTCGTGTTCTGTCGCTCTCTTTCGCGATCTTTCACTCGGGACCCAGGATGTCGGCGCACGGGATTTGCCACTCCTCCTCACCCACCTTTACCCCCCTGAATGGGTATAATGAAGGTGTGCGAAGCGTAATGGTGACGTGTGTGTGTGTATAAAATATTTTTCTAGCACATGGGTTGGGCGCTACCTAGCGCCACCTAGCCTAGCTACTTGCAATTACTCTGCTTGACCCTGCCAGCTGGTGACAAGCGATTTAACCTCCTTTTACACTACGCGGCTACGCCATAATTTCTTCTTACCGGGCTGAAATGAGCCAAGAGGCTGCTTCGGATTTGTTGTTTTTGATAGTGGCTTTTGGTTTTGCGGGCGAATGGTTTACCACTCCTCCCTGATGTGCGGTTGACTAAGGAATTGTGGCTCGAGGAATAGCAAAGGTAAGACATAAAGTGCGCGAAGTAACTGGGTGCCGGTTGTCTCCGTTTAACATCGCAGTGCTGACAATGAGAAGACTGAGTGACTGCATGCTTTCGAAACGTAAGTTTCTTTACCTGCAGGGGGAAGCCGGTTTCGGAAATAAATACAGTTCGCGGAAAGCTCGTGTTACGTTTTTATTTGCTGCTCCTCTCGCTCCGTACAATAGACTTAGTGTTCTCGTTAAGCCTTACTTTTACAACTTCAGCCGTTTTGGGCCTGTTGTACTGGGCGAGTATCGTGTTGCCCAAAACGAGCGAAGCATGAGAGCGATGAATGCAGATGTCTTTGGCGTCGGGAGAGGGCGAGTAGAGCAGTGATACCCTGGCCCCCTCGCTGATAATAGTCGCGGTTAAGGCGCAGCGCTCACGGCTGCCGCAAATCGTGTCGACGGCACGCGAGGGCGCCACCAAAGCATGGGCTGTAGTTGCGCATGCATCGCTAGCGTTCGCTGCGGTACAGACGTTGTCGTCTTCGCCGTCGTCGTTGACGTCGTAGTCGATTCGGCATTGCACTTTAATCGACATAAGCGACAGAAAACATGGGGAAAAGATCTGAACGGGTGCCATTTCGCGCTGCCAAACTGCCAAGTCAAACCTGATCGTCGAAGGCCCTCGAAACGCTAGGATCCTCCAGCCATGCTATCGCAGCACCGCTGCCTACATCCAGGACCTTTCCACACTCGCCGCTTCACAGCAATCCAAGGCGCCCGTCAGTGCCTGACACTGATCTCTATGACTATTTGCTGGATCGCGTTTTCCCAGTTCCGCCTATGCACAGGAATGTGGCCCCGGTCGGCTATCTTTTACAGCGAAGCTGTTTAAGGCTAAGGTTCCGTGGATTTCTCATGTGTGTCGGCTAAACCTCAGTCCCGAATTTGAAGTAAAATCGATTCATTATAATCGAAAGCTTATACGCTTCATCACTTGGATATGCATCTTCAGTAGATTAGTTATCAATAGGCACCCTTTTCAAGATCAGTTGACTCTCAGGTAGATAATAAAGGTTTCTCAAACATTTGCCGCTGTGCGACCCGCGCTCGCACCGCCTTATCTTTGTAGTCGTTCCAAGCCCGCTTGCGTGCCTAGTTTCCTTTCCTTCCGCTCTCCCGCGATGGCGGTCCCGTCGTGCGTGTCTCCTTTCCGCAGGGTGGTGGTCCCGTCGCTCTTGTCTAGTTTCCTCCGGCTCCACGGGGCGGCGATAGTCATCCATGCGAATGCATATAAAAAAACAGAAAACCAGTTGCCGTTCTCCATTTTAAACTTCACTTCTCTTCTCTCGTCGTAAGGGGGAGACCGCTTATAGTCCTGACTCTCGAAGAGCAACGCGCCTACGAAGAGCAACAGCGGGAACGGCACTGAGAATGTCAGTGGCGGCGGCGGGCGGCATACACCCCCGATGAAGATCGTGCACAAAACGCCAAGCACATGCGGCAAACCAGACAAGACGACAAACGTCCAGGTGCGGAGAACGCATCACGAAGAGGCATCAAAAAGGATTTTTTTGGACGGAAAATTCGGAAAGAAAGAAAAATAAGGGCAATAACAACCCACCGATAAGACAAATAATGACCAGAGATAAAAAAAAACTCTAAATGTGTTTGTACCTTTGTTCGAAATTTTGTGTCACGTCTTTTTCGGTTAAACAGCTTCGCTGGTCATTCAACTTCAGAGTTGGGCCAGAGTTGGGACTAGCAGAGTTGGGCAGTATCGTGTTACAAATGTATCGCGATAGTATTTCAGAAATGCATATCGTATCTGTATTTCTGTATCGAAATACATTTTTTTCTCTAGTATCTTTATTCCAGTATCGAAATACATTTCGAATGTTTCTTCGTATCGCGATGCAGTCAGAATGAAATGTATGTCGTTATTTCTCATCAAAAATACCCCCCCCCCCCAAAAAAAAAATAAAAAAAGAAAAAGCCCGAGCGTTTTTTTTTTTTTTTACTTCTGAGGGTTTTAGGTTCAAGATAGGTGCTGGGTCATTGTTACTATGCTGACCAAGGTTCATTTCGATTCTCAAAACTATATTTCTATGCGTCCTCTTGTCCCTCCTGAGAAGTGTTGCATAGTCAGGGACTCGAACCAGGTAACGTGCCAGGAGTGGAGTCTTAGCGTCTTCCGCCGCCTTCTGCCGTAGGCCCCTAGGTAAGGATTTCATGAGTCACTGTTCGCAGGCAGCCAATGCCCGCTGCTAATTGTCTCTCTTTCCTTGACGTGCACAGTACAACCAGCCGGCAAAGCTGAGTCACAGTCCGTTGCAGCACGAGCCTATCAGTGATTGACTTGGAATAGTAGGATGACTCACGCACTGAAGTTCAACACATATCCCAATGCGTCTGCACCCATAATATTGCACGGCTCAAGGGTACGTCATCAGTCGACGTGAAAGTGACCCACTGCTCTGGTGATCCGATACCCAGGAAGGAGGCCAGATCTGGCCTCGCTGTGCCGACCCATGCTGCGTACACCTGCAACTCGTTTAGAGCGCTCTGTTTCTCGGAGAACTTGCACCTGCGCCAGCAAACTCATGTCGCACTCCAAGAGGACCTATGTTTGGATAACGCTAGGCGAAACTTGAGGACTGCCATCTATGTATGCTTCATAGCGTCGACAGGTCGGCAGGAAGGACTGTTACAACAGCGATGCCACAGTATCGTTTTTTTAACCGTAACACTTAAGATAAAACGTGTGTTCCAGGATCCTTCAGGTTGTCCATTTTTCTCAAAAATTCAAAATGCAACGGCCTGCACGATCTTCAACGAGGTCACCCATAAGGAAAGTACGTATTGTCCTTTCATACAGCAGCGTGAGTAAAGTTTCATGTTCAGGGCCAGACTTGGAGATACAAGAATACCAGTTCATTCCACCTTGACGTCATGTGATCACTGTCGACAGAGGCGCCCTTATTTCCTCAATGGACAGGAGCGTGGTGAAATGTTTATGGTATTACGGAAACATAGAATTTATTTAAAGGTCAAAGTCTTTTCGCATAACTCATCAGAAAGACATGTCAGGGAAGGGACCACGGTCAATCCTTGATGGAACGTTTTTAGCCCACTGAAGACTCCTTTTCGTCCGGAACCATTACCTTCAAGGCGAAGTGCCAAGCCTGCGGGAAAGTAATATCAGGATCAAAACCTCCCACTTCAAGCTTCATCTTAGTTGGCGTCTGAAACAAATCTGAAAATATATGGCGGTATCAGTATTTCGGCATTTGTATTTCTGCCCTATTTTTATGTATCCCAGTATTTGTATTTCTATATACATTTTTGAGTATTTCTGCCCAATCTCTTTACGTCGGAGTAATATGGGAGACAGCGCTGTGGCGGCAGGCTACCATAAAAATAGCCATGGGTCTAGTACACTGTACCGTGGGTGATATTTTGTGCTTGATTGAAGTCGCTCGACGAAGCAGATTCTTGAAACTCAGCGGATGCAACAGAGGAAGGTCGACGCGATTCCGTCATGTTGTGTGGTGCCCTCTTTAAATCGCCCCAGTGTGAATGAGCCCTAAGGGCTGATTCACACTGGAAGCGGATCCGCGTTCGCAAAGCGGTTGCGAACGCGGTTGTATAAGGATTCAGTACAATTGCACGCGCATTTGATGACATCAAATGCGCGTGCAATTGTACTAGATCTTTATACAACCGCGTTCGCAACCGCTTCGCAAACGCGGATCCGCTTCCAGTGTGAATGGGGGGTCAATGTCGATGGCCGCTTCCTAGAGCGATTGAGTGCTGATGTGGACAAGAAAGTCGCGGCACCTATGGGATGCGGCTGAAAGTGTAACAAAATGGTGTAAATTTGATTAATGCAAGTGACAAGCCCTTTCTCGAAATTTTTCACCAGTTCTCACCAAATATTGTCTGGTGTAGCCGTTCCGGTACATCAACACCAGTAGCCCCACAATAGACCCTTTCCGTAATTCAGTGCCATCTGGTGGTTCGTAAAGCAGTTTAGGTTTTGCCATATCAATGGCGGAGATGAACCTGTATCAGCACCGTCACTTTCGCAAGACAACGGCACGTGAGGAATGGACCTTTTCCGAGAAGCGTTCTGCGCACGCGCGAGCACTCGATGCCAAGCGGTGGAAGTCGGTACTAGAAATCGAGGAAATTCGGAAGGAGGCTGTGGATCAGCGAGTAGAACACGTAATTGCAACATATATATAATTTTGTTACACAAAAAAAGAAAGTGGACGGAAAGAAAAACATGGCGTTTGGGTGGACGCCACAGATCCCCCTCTTTAGAGTCGCGTTGGGCACGCGCCGCTGCTTGGAGAGCGAAGAAACTGGTAGCGTAGCTCCCATCATCGTATGGTAGCGCAGGTAGGTCACTTCCTCGATTTTTAGTTCGTGCAGCCACCGCCTGGTGCCGTCGGTATGTGAAAAAGGCCCATTGTTCAGTGTGAGTTCTTTCTCGATCACTTTCAGTTCGATGGTGACCAAGAACCTGCATTCAGAACAAAGCTTCAACCCACTCAGATGCGTCGAGAAAATTCTATACACCAAAGGGCTTTAAAGCCAATTGTGTGCTGCCCACAGATTGATTGAATCTGAGTCATTAGAAATAAACGCTTACATAGCTCTTGTGTTCCATTCCTACGTCGCATCGTGCTGACCCCGCAAATATGCAGGCCTCGCATCATCCCCTTAGGAGCATCTTTAATGTCTTCCTTTATCAGTCCCTAGCAGGCCGTCTTTGGTATCATGAAAAGGGAACAGCGCGAAAATAAACGAGGGACAAGAAGAAGAGGTAACGACAGACACGGCGCTCCGATGGTCCGATGGCACAGCGCCGTGTCTGTCGTTACCTCTTCTTCTTGTCCCTCGTTTATTTTCGCGCTGTTCCCTTTTCATGATGTCTAACCAACTCGCCCAACTTTATGCGTTGTTGCGTCTTTGGTATGGCACAGATGCCGTTCCACAGATCATGATAGTGATCAAAGTGGCCAGACTGAATTTCGGAAAGGGTCTATTTCACCAGATTTTTTTAAATCTGGTGCCGAAGTTCACCATCTGGCAACGCTGGTCAGTGGTCATACGTTTGACGTTTGATTTGTCGCGCGATGATGTGGTCCGACCAATCAACCAATACGTGTGTTAGAATGGTGTCACGAGGAATAAAACAGCGGGTCAAATAAAAATAATAAAAGCAAAGAAGCGCGCAGCACTGCTCTTTCAGCCCCCTCGGCGCTTTATTCTTCCGGAGGCGAGCATCACATTGCCATGGCGTTTAACCTGTGCCGTATTCATGACGCTATGGAAGACCGTCTTGAACAAATTAATTTGCTTGAGGACATGGGTCTGCTGCTGGATTTCCGTGCGTGCCCAGAGTGCGAAGCTACGATGACGCTGCAAGTCCGCACTAGATCTGCGGATGGCTACGCGTGGAGGTGCGGTGTGTGGATGACTCGTGAGGAGCTCAAGAGGAAGCCGTTGAAGGTTCAGTGCCGGGGCGAGGTCTCGATACGGGGCAGTTCCTTTTTCAAGGGATCGCACCTGACGCTTCCCCAACTCATAAGAATAATCCACCTCTGGTGCCAGAACCTGCCGTGCGCCGTCATTCGGCGGGAGACTGATGTTGCAAGTAAGACAATAACTGATTGGACGAGCCTTTGTCGGGAGGTTGTGGTGAATGCCGTCTTTACGCATTCAGAGATGATTGGTGGCGAAGGCGTCACTGTAGAGCTAGACGAGAGTATGTTCGGGCGGCGAAAGTACCATCACGGGTATTTAAAGGAGCTGTGCAACGATATTCAATTGGAATGTTTTTCACTTTACACCAGCTTACTGGCACTAGTGGGGCTCAAGGATACTCGCACGCAACGCCACTAGCCAAGAAACTCCTTTGTTGCGGTGTAATTTCAAGCCCAAAAGCGAACATTTTCATTCAATCTCTCCTTTGAAAAATTTGATGACGTAACGCGGGGATCGCAGTACACCCATATGACGATATTCGAATGCGGTTCATAGATTGGACCCGAGCATTGCGTGGGCACTCGATTTGGGCTCGTGATAATTACTGGCTCGAGAAGCATTCGGGTAGTGGCCCATGTCCAATCGCTGCAACGACGACAATAGCCGAGCCATAACATTGTCTGGAACTCAGCGCGTGCCCTGTGCTTTGCCAACCCCAGCACGTGGCTATGATCAACATTGGCGGCATATGATCGGCTCCAGATCGCGTGGCGGCTTGTCCTGGCTGCGAGTTGAGGGGGTGAACGCTGCTCGTTTTTCTTTAATTTGTTTCTGGGACTTCTACTGCGTGGGGTGAATAACGAACGCGTGTTTTATAGATCATTAACGTCAGGGATCCGTTCTAAGCAGTGTTTGCGCAAAGTACAAAAATTGTTGCATCGCTCCTTTAAGGCCTGGCCAGTGGGTTTTCGGCGGTGTGGAGCGTGGCAGCCGGCGCTGCTTTCTTGTAGCCGTGGAGATTCGTTACACAAAAACACTGCAAGGGCTAATAGCCGAATGGGCCCGTCCTGGAGCAAACATAATCACTGACTGTTGGGCTGGCTACCGCAAGCTTGCAGATCACGCTCGTTTCACGCACCTCACCGTCAACCGCAAGCTGAACTCTGTCGACCCGAACACTGGTGCGCACACCAATACGGTGGAGGGCATCTGGGCCCACGTCAAAAACTCTCTTCCATCTCGACGGCGCGAGAGCCACCATTTCACTGGTCACCTTGCAAATTTCATGTTTCGGAGGAGAGAGGAGGCGAGCAGAAACAATGATAGATTCCCGTCGTTCGTCGCCGCGGCCGCCAAAGTCTACAGCTCCGACGTAGACAGAGGATTCTGACGGCCCCGGTGACTTCAAGGGATCCGCTGCGCTGAGCCCGTCGCCCGCTTGCGTGCATAGAGACGACTTATGCGCCAACCGCTTGTCAAACACTCGTTACGTCAGTTAGGTTCTGGTCGTAGTCTAAACGGCCCTCTTTATGGCCCCCATATTTTGCAACCGGAGCTGCTTTCTGAATGCGGCACACGTCTCTCCAAAAAAAATTTCCCAGGAAAGCAGGAAAGACCCAGCAGAGGTATGGGGTCCCTGTTACGTCCGCGACGGTCCCGTCCCGCGCTGAGAAGCGTTCTTCCTCAAGAGCAACACGTGCCTCTGGTTCAGTCGACCAGAGCGCGGTCTCGCACCGACCGGCGTCTCACGTGTGTGTGTATGTGTGTGTGTGTGTGTGCGTCTGTGTGTGCGTGTGTGTGTGCGTTCGGGTGTGCGTGCGCGCGCGTGTGCGTTTGTGCGTTCGTGCGTGCGTGCGTGCGTGCGACAAAACTAAACTCTTATGGAGAATGTTTGTTTATATTTTAATTGACCAATATTCGTGATACAATTAGTGCGTTCAATGTCAGGAAACCTGTTTTTTTGTTGTAACGATAGGTCGCTTTGTGGAAGTTCAGTGATAGCTGTTGTCGGCCTTACGTTTCTCGGTTTATGAGGATTCCGGGAAGCAAAGAAAATAGCTGAGTTTGAAACGTCCCCCTTTTGTGCTTTTTCCTTCGCCTAAGTTTTTTCTTTTTGTACCGCAGTCTCCGGCACTGACAAAAGAATCAATGTCTACTAGCTCTCCTTCAACCGACTTTTAGCAAGTAAGGTCCGCACAGAATAAACCCTATGGATACGTAACCTAAGCGTTAACGAGATCCTGCTCTTCGAAAATATATTGTTTTTATACTTTTAGAATTTCTCTTTTAAAATTAAAATACAAATTACCCCACTGGACGAAAAAAGGAACGCCGTTCCTGCTTCCGTTCCAGCAAAAATGTGACGAGCTCCCGTTCCTAGAGCGCCTCAATGTCCTTCTGTTTAGAGCACGGTGGTTTAGAGTGAAGCCATCGTTTGTAGTACCTGATGCCGACAGCACGCGCTCACAGGGAAAATACAAATAAATTGCAGGAAACAAAATGTCGCCGTAGCACAGTCAGTGCCACAAGCGCGTGCAGGGACACGCTCTTTCACGCGCTTCAGAACAAAAAAAAATAAAAATAAGCGTTCGAAACAAAATGGCCAGAAGTCATCACCCCAAGCAAAGCGCACATGACTGCACCCTACCCGTTCCAGTTCCAGCGATGCGACATGGAACGGTGGCGTTCTTGCGTTCCTCCTAAAAGGAACGCGTTCCAGGAACGCTCTTCCGTACAACACTATAGACCTTTCCAATGTTTACAAAATCACAGTCCAGCGTGCGATCTTCACAGCCCAGCACGTGCGTGTTCGTCGCTTCGGAAAGCGAGGAAAACACGCGCCATACGCACGAACACTTAAGATGGCACCGGCTTGTACCGCAGCGAAGGCTAGACGCGCGAGCTCATAGCGTTAGCAGCTGCTCCAAATGCACGAGAGCTTGTGCCGCCGAGATGTGCCCCAGAGCAAGGAGCTCGCGCTTGTAGCCTTCGCTGCGGTACAACATAAGGTGAAACAGAGTACAGATCAGAGGCCAGATTCACGAAGAGCTTCTTAGTTTACGACAACTTAGCTAAGAAGTTCGTAAGTTAAAGGGGCTATGCAACAATTTTTTTACTTTGCGCAAATACCGCTTAGAACGGATCCCTGACGTTAATGACCTATGAAACACGCCTTCGTTTTTCACCCGACGCATTAGAAGTCCCAGAAAAAAATTAAAAAACAACGAGCAGCGTTCACGCCCTCAACTCGCAGCCAGAACAAGCGGCCACGTGATCTGGAGCCGATTATATGCCGCCAATGTTGATCATAGCCACGCGCTGGGGTTGGCAAAGCACAGGACACGCGCTGAGTTCCAGGCATTGTTATGGCTCGGCTATTGTCGTCGTTGCAGCGATTGGACACGGGCCACTACCCGAATGCTTCTCGAGCTATCAATTATCACGAGCCTAAATCGAGTGCTCACGCAATGCTCGGGTCCAATCTATGAACCGCATTCAAATATCGTCATACGGGTGTACTGCGATCCCCGCGTTACGTCATCGAATTTTGCAAGGGAGAGATTGAATGAAAATGATCGCTTTTGTCATTGAAATTACACCGCAACAAAGGAGTTTCTTGGCCAGTGGCATTGCATGCGAGTATCCTTGAGTCCCACTAGTGCCAGTAAGCTCGTGTAAAGTGAAAAACATTCCAATTGAATATCGTTGCACAGCTCCTTTAAGAACATCGTAAGAAGATGAGAAATCGGTATTCACGAACGCGTTCTTAAGTGAGAGGAGGAATGCGGCGTTCTCGTACGGAGAAACTAGAACATACCGGTGCTGTTGCTATGGCGACGCGTCTTCGGCAGCACGAACAACCAATCGGAGAGCTCTGCATGATTCGGAGCCGTTCGGAGCACGTGGATTTTTTAATAACAAACACAGGCGGCCTTCCGCCCTTCCTGCCACCGCTTGTCTGGGGTTCGTGTCCGTGCAGTGATATGTCGACGCTAACACGATTTAAACGCGCCCGAATGCCGAGGCCGGGATGCGTAACCGCCTCCGTTGTCTGCGACGAACTCGATCGCTACGAAGTCAACACAGCTGTCATCGTTGGTAAAAGACGGCCCGTGTCAGTCGTTTGCAAAGCGACGTAGATGGAAACAAATTGCCGCGGCGTTTTTTTGCGGCCTCGGAGATGCAGGAGCGAGCCGACGTTAAAAAAGATACGTTTGAACTACGAGAGTGTCAGCAAGAGCCACGTAATACCTGTTCACACTCGGAGCGAACGCGCGCGTTTGATCGAAGTGCTGGATTCGCGCTGTTGGACCGCGAAATGGAATACTAATAACAAAATGCACATACCGTGTGGCGAAGGTAATCCATACGTCGTTTATTTGAGCTCTATATCACACAAAACAAAGAGATAGAATCGATGAGAGTCCCTTTTCGACGACAGCGTTCGTCACCGCTGCCTCGGAAAACTAGGAGATGACAAGAGGAAGAGATTTACCTCTTAATCGAAAATTGAGGTCAGCGATACGGGAAGGGTTCACAAGGGTCGCGCGGGCATATTCCATTCAGCACGCCAGCCGGTCGTGGGCAGACGGTCTTGGCCAAGGACCGTCAGAGCACCGCTGCGCCGAGAGTGCCTGCAAGGCCTATCTGCCGAGCTCACTTGGTCAGCTTTTCCCGGGTGTTTGTGGATCCAGCGTTCTTGTTCGTCGTGGTATGTTTCAAGTAATTTTACTTTTTTCTTGCTGCTTGATGTCGGGACGCGTGAGAAGCGCACGTAGAAAAATAAACGTCCGTTGGTCGTCGCGACCGCGACCAGCCGCGACGCTGTCGGCCATGCTGATTTGATCGTAAGAAGTGCGTAAGACAGCTTCGGAGCTGTCGTAGGATTTCGTCGTAACCTGCGCAAAACTTACGAAAATTTCGTTTCGTGAATACGAATTTGTTCTTAAGTTTTGTTTTACGCATATTTTTTGCGTAAGATCGTTTCGTGAATCTGGCCTCTGACACACGGCGTTCGGCTTAGGCTAGCAGACGGCGTTCGTAAAAGGGCGTCAGCTGTTGTTGACTTTACGCGGCGGTACCGTGCGTGCTTCTATTCATTCGGCGTTCGTTGCCATACTGATGGCGATAGAAGCAGACGGCCTTTATGTTGCGAAAGAACACTGCGGCGCAGCGATACTAGGTGCGTGCTCAGGCCCTTCCTGAATGCTTTTCAATGGACGGAACGCGAACAAAAAGAGTTCGAAATAAGGACTTGACACAGAAGGCTGCTTTTCACCAGCGCTTCATAATTTGGCAAGCCTTACACGAAAAAATTGTCTTTTTTTCTTTTGCTTGCCATCCTGGGCTTTGATCTTTTTTTTTATCCGCAACATGGGCTTAAAGTATCAAGCTGCCGTGGTAACACATTTATCGTCATACCTGGCCATATGTTCCGCTTCCACTATCTTGCTAGTCAGTTGGCTACCGCTCCTGCCCAGCACTGTACACCTATCTAGATGTGCCGCACATCCACAATCACGGCAATGTAGACTTAAATGTCCTGAGGTGTCTCTAGTTATGTTGTTGTGCTCAAGGAGTCAATCGTTTAAACATCTTTCCTCTCTCTCTTTCTGTGCTGTGCTTGTCTCACTAGGTGTGATTGTTTTTGTGGCATGTGGTAACTCGTGTTTGTGTGGTACTCCATAATGGACCTTTTGTAGAAATACGCGGTGCGCATGCGCGGAGTATTTTATGCGCCTGGGTTCGAGAGTATCTAGTTTCAAACAATCCGCCATCTTGCATTTCTCGCCTTTGAGCGGTTTCGTTGTGTCGACCTCGGGGCGGAAGATTACGCACGATGGGAACAAAGGTGAGCTTGGGGGAGCCGTATCTAGGTCACATCGCCTCAATGGGTGAACAAGATGTAGCTGACGTTTTGGGTGTGGAACGGGTGGGAGAGGCCTTGGGCGCGCGTTGTTTTCCAGTCACCTAGTCTCGAACCGATTCGCGTGTCTAGGTGGCAGTACATATTCGCCAAGAGGTCCAATGAGAGTATAGTTCACTGTAGTAGGGTTACCGAGTGAATAGTATGGTGCACTAAAATTGGGAGGTGTGCCGACCACATCGGCCTCTCCATAATGGCCCGTTCACACTGGAGGCGGATCCGCAAACGCGAGGCGGTTCGGGTCATTTCCAGCCGCAAAAGCGGCTGGAGCGGCGCGGTTGGGGCGCGTTTTCAGGATCGCCCCGAGACCGAATTTTCAGAACCGCTTTCGGCGACCGCGGAGCGGTTCCCGAAAGTGGGCCAATAGGAACTCGATGCTGCCGTGACGTTTGGTTGACGTCACGCTAGCATCCGCACAGTCCCAAGATGGCGACCATTGACACCACCGGTGCAGCGGAGTCGACGAAAAAGAAGAGAAAATATCCGGTGAAGACGGAGGTCCTATTGGACCTCCGTCTCGTCTCTTTCATGGAAGCAAGGGCGGATCCACCATCTTCTGGGACGTTTGCGCTTCTGCCCTGAGACGCCAAAACAACTGCAACTAGTGCTACACCAGCAGCCTCTTCGTCGCTCAGGTCCTCATCACTGAGGACCTGAGTGGCTTCTTGTTGGATTTAAATTGGAAACACAAGCGGATTCTGGATTGTAAAACAGGGTTGCCCTTCGCAAGTCTCGTAAACCCCCCGAAAGGATGCGTGTTCGCCGAGAAACCGCCAACCGCGCCGCTCGAGTGTGAACAGGGCCAGAGCCGTTTATACTGAGAGAGTTTGGCCTTCTTAAGGAGATTTTTACAGCCTGACAACCACAGCAGCGTAGTCTGACAACCGGGGGATGACTACTTCCGTCCGCCATATTGTGGCTCAGACTCATAGGAACACTACGCGATTTCTCAGGAATGAACAAGACAAAGAAGTAACGCCATATTGTGTTACCGCGAAATCCGCTTGTTCTCGCGGCCAACAAGCTCCGCCCATTGGCCAAACTCTCTCAGTATAAACGGCTCTGAACATGGCCGCTTTCGAACCGCATCCGGAAACGCTTCGCAAACGCTGCTCAACCGCCAGTGTGAACGGGCCATAAGAGTTTAGTTTTGTGTGGCCCAGTTCTGCCGCAGGTGCCTGGGGTGGCGCTGCCAGTCACAGTGGTTCCTGGAGGCCGGTCAGGCAGCGTTTAGCGAAGCTGGTTTGGATCGTGTTGGTGTGACTATTTATTCTTGTTTTGCGCTGTGTCTGAACACTACAATATTGTGTGGCTGCTAGTTTTGCCGAAGAGACAAGGAACTCACAACGACGTTAAATACAGCGAGGAAAAAAAGCAGAGCGGTGCTCTTTCGTGCCAGCGTGCAGCGTGGCACATACAACACATGCAAAAAGAGACACTCCTCGTTCCGGATTTTGAGCCACGCCTCTCAGTTCGCGGAAAAAAATCGTTTGATTCCAAGTAAAAAAAAAATAATGTAGGAAACGAAAAAGAAGTCTAAGAATAATTTGTTACCTGTGTGATATGTAAGAAAAAACAAATTTTTCCAAGTGGAATGGACCATTTTCAAATGTCAGCTTCACCTTGTGGCAGTCCCAAAAGCTCCACTAGTGCCGCTCAAATGACGCTGATAGGTGATGATGCTCGGCTAAATCAAGCGGCCTTGATTTCATGAATCGAAAGTGACGTAAAAGAACCAACATCGTTTCCCATTTCTGCTCTGTGCTTTCGAAGACGTTCGCTTTTTCTGGTGTGGATAAGCTGTGTAGTGCCGCCATTAGAGTGTCGTGTTTGGCGCTGCACATGCAGGGTGGATCTACTGACTTTCGGGAAGGGTTTATTGCTCTTCAATAAAGACAGCTGTTAACGTTGCTCCATTCATCTTGCCGGTCTTGGTGTTCATTTTTATATTTCCACACGCGTCGCCAAGCGAGCGAGTGCGTGGCCGAAGTGAATAACAAAAAATCGTTCAGCCTTTCCACTCTCGTGAAGAAGGAAGACCAGCGGAGCTGTACTCAATACACTGTGTGCTTCTTCTTCGTCGTCGTCTGTTTTTCTCGCTGTTTCCTACGAAGAATTTCCACCAACGCGCCCAGCTATCCATTCTTCTATAGACCCTTTTCGAAATTTTGTCTGGCAACTTCAATAACTATCATCATTTAAGTTCATATTATCTGTACATGCTAATGGCGTTCTTTTGATGACTGGTGGAGAAAGAATACCAAAGCGGAGCCTAAAAATTCCAGACGTTAGTTCTCTGCATTATTCTCCTATGTTACCGTGACGAGACTTATAAGCTTCTACGCGCTACGCATTTGAGGGTGTCATATAAAACCTTGGAATGCTTGGCTTCGGCACGCCCCAGACATCTCATGGCAATAGAATATGGTGAATTTTATCAAGAATTTGACTCCACAGAGCGCCTTGTACAGAGTGGTACACACCGTCGCAACTGAAACAAATAGAAAAATAACCGTGCAGCGAAGAAAACCGCAACTTTCGCACGTCTGCCGTTGACGAATGTGTACCACATTCTAACCGCCATTAGCATACAGAAATTTAGACTGATATTTGAGCCACTAGATGGCACTGAATTTGTGAAAGGGTCGGCGGAAACCATACTGGTTGTGTGCTTGCCGCCGTCGCTTATAGATGGCGGTAGCTGTCCAGGCAGGTTTGTGTCGGCATACCGGACACGATCCTGGGGATCCTAGCCCTTAACAGCTCCGCTGTAAAAGAAAAAAAGCATGCTTGGCCGAATGGTTACCGCGCTTGACTGCGCGGTAACCATTCGGCGTTTTAGCTGTTTTGTTTCCCGGCACGTCGCATTGAGACGATGCCTTTTTTAAAGGGGGGAGTACTGCCACACCCGTCGCGGGGAGCGAGCGCGTGCGTGGCGGAATGGTTGCTGTGCTTACTGTCGCGCATACGGTATAGGTTCGATTCCAGTCAGTAAAATTTTCTTTTATTTATTTTTTTCTAATCGCCGTTCTCGGAAATTCGAGAACTTTCTCGTCTGATCGAGTTACGAATATTCTAGACGCCAAACGTTCTAGGCCGAATGTTACAGAAACCCATGTGGCTACGAAAGGTGCCCCACGTGGCAGGCCGGAGTCACTCTCGCCACAGCACTCGATCCTGCTGTTACGTCGATATCGAGGCCTGCGACGCTAGCCTTTTACTGTGTTGGTTTGGGCATAGGTTCGCCTCATTAAACGTTTAGTTTCCGTCAGTCATTCGCGGACTCATCAATTGTCGTGAAAATATGATACATGCTCACTAGATGAGATCAATTCAGATTTTTGCTAGAATATAAGCTTTAACTGAGAATGCAGAAGTCACGAATATGCTCGCTTTTATTAATTCAGGTTACACGAAGATGTTAACACCAGAACCAACTCTAGATATATAAAAATCTGCAAATGTACCGCTGCCGAAGAACAATTAAAAGAGTTGGGACACTATGTAGAGAGGAAAGCATCGCACATGATATACTGAATTTTCACTTTCCTAATGCTGGTATGTAAAGTGAGATACGGAACCACTCTTCTATAACAGCCAAACCGAAAAAGAAAATATAGAAGCGAGACTATTAATTTAACTGATCGTTCCCAGACTGCATTTGCGCATTCAATGTAAGCTTCTGCCGCTCGCGCAAGTAACGGTTTTTGACTGACAAGAGTTTAAGATAAAATGGAGATTATTCTTTCTCGCAACGGAGCAGACAAGAAAAAACAGAGAATACGACCATTTTTACGACGGATATAGCATTTCTGTTGATACCGCCAGACCTCTGCCAGCTGTCGGACGGTCGCGTTCTGCCCCACAGCTCCCTCAGCGGCGTGCTCGAAAAATGCGACACACTCACGGTCACCGGATGGCACATCTTCCTTTTCTAGTACACCCTAGAGCCACTGTATATCTAGCTGCCAGAGTAGAGCCACCCTTTTCCCTGAGCCACCTCTCACCGCGATTGGTCACAAGCGGTACCATAGCAACGAGCCGAGCTGGCTCGATTTCCATAGCAACCGACAGAGCCCAACATGGATGGATGAATGATAGCGGCTGTACCGTTTGTAACGTGCGGTAGTACACATCGCGACACTGTTAGCGCGAACACTTCATCGGCGCATTTTCACCTTTTACTTCTAAATAGTATTAGCGATCACGAAAATTTACCGGTTACATTAGAGAACTAAATGAGCTCTTTCCGTAGCAATCATAACTTGGATGACATCCCTTGGTTTCAAAGAGAAAAACTGGAAAAACCGGCGATCGCTTGTTCGCGCTAACAGTGTCGTGCTCTGTACCTTTCACCACAAAGCCTGAAAATATGTTTTCCTTCCCCACTTGAATGCCCAATTACTTTCCCTCTACCCCCTGCAACTATCACCGGGCTGGGGGAAATAACCACCAGGATGACTTTTGGGGGATTGGGCAAACACAAAGCGTCCTTCACCACTTTTCAATGAACGACTGGAGAATACAACAAAACTTGACTAAAAAAAGTTTCCGTCCGGCTTCGCTAGCAGCACGGTTACCATGGCAACCTCCCAGGTCCAAAATAGAGATCTCTATATCGGCGCTTCTGACGTCGTGCATCTAAATATTTTTGCGTCATGTCGCTACTCTGGCAGCTACACTGCCATATACAGTGACTCTAGTACACCCTAGCCTCGGGAAGCGCATCCAACAGACATAAGAGAGTTTTAGTAGATCGTTCCGATACCTCCGATAGCCCCGATAACGATACTATGCATGCGCAAGGGAGGCAGTGGCGGAGTATCGTGATCGGCAGTATCGGAGGTATCGGAACGATCTACTAAAACTCTCTATAGAGTATTCGCGGCGAAAAGTTTAGGTATTGCCTTCTGGTGGAATTTTTTCACAACCGAGAGTGAGGAGACTACAAATTCCTCTGGCTGGTGCAAGCACGCGCAATGCCAAGCTTCTATGCACTAGGAAAATTAAAAGAACCGCGTGGGAAGCGCGTGCACTGCCCATAGTGAGGTAAAGCCCCTTCATATTTTAAAAGTAGAGTAAGGTGCGTCGTTGCAAGTGTCACGTGCAATGTGCAACACTTAGGAAGATCACGGTGTCACAGCGCAGCACTGAGCTAGATTTCAGACACCATGTTCTTCGCAGAAGTGGGGCGTGGCACGTGCCTCGAGTATTTTCACAACAATGAATAGGGCCACTTTTCCCAGGATAGAGGGGCTTTACCTAGGGTGCCTTCATGTGCACTTTGCTTGGGGTTATGACATCTGGCCATTTTGTTTCGAACGCTTTTTTTAATATTTTTGTTCTGAAGCGCGTGAAAGAGCGTGTCCCGGCACGCGCTCGTGGCGCTGACTATACGGCGACATTTTGTTTCCGGCGATTTCTTTGTATTTTCCCTGTGAGCGCGTGCTGTCGGCATCGGGTACTACAAACGATGGCATCACCCTAAATAGAAAGGCATTGAGGCACACTATATAGACCTATTAGCGGCGAGATGTTTTGGTGGCGCCCTCCTGTGGTTCCCCCTTGTGACGTCATTACCTTGCAAACAACAAGTTCGACGGTGTTTGTTATTAGCATGGTGGAAGCTTGAAATCATTGCGCTCTCAAAGGAACACTGCCAACACCGTCAAAATTAAAGTTCTTTCATTCCTCTTATTTCCGTCAATGATAAATCCCCTTTCCGACGTCATAGTCAGCGTTCGGCCAATCGTGGAAGGCCGACCACAGCGACGCTTTCGGTCGCGCACGGGGCTAATTGCTATATTACCCAAGCATCAAGGAGAATGCAGGGATTGGTGTTCCACGCGCCACACGCGCACGCCTTCCCCGTATAAAGGATTCGAAGTAAATAACCAAAATAAAGCGTTGAAGAACGCGCGTGCAAGATGTAAATTTGTTTTAGGTTTTTGCTTTAGAAAAGTTACTACTGCTGAAGCCAGCACGTGCGGCGCGTGGAACACCAATCCCTGCATTCTCCTTGATGCTTGGGTAATATAGCAAATGGTCTATTGGCGACGTGCGCGATCGAAAGCGTCGCTGTGGTCGGTCTTCCACGATTGGCCCAATGCTGACTATGACGTCAACAAAGGCTTTCTCATTGACGGAAATAAGAGCAATGTAAGAACTTTAATTTTGATGGTCTTTGCAGTGTTGGTTTCAGAGCGCAATGATTTCAAGCTTCCACCATGCGCATTACAAACACCAATGAACTTGTTGTTCGCTAGGTAATGACGTCACAAGAGGGAACCATAGGAGGACGCCTCCAAAACACCTCGCGGCTAAAGGCTGAACTCCATGGAACGAACTATGTGACGAATAACTGGCGAACGCCGCCCGACGGCACGCTCACTTTGCGCGCGACGTAGCAGCCACTGTGTTGATTCCACGCGCGGGGCAAAAGCCGCCGGGCAAAATTCGTCGGCTATTCGCAGCATATTCGTCCCATGGAGTTCAGCCTTAAGAGCGAGGCGGCTCTGTAGCGAGACAGTAGCGAGGAAAACAGAAGCGCCCCTAGCGAGCTTCTTACCGCGAATACAGGAGGCTTTGGCTCTACATTCCCCGAGCTTCACTCAGCATGAGTAAGAGACAAATCGAAAAAGACAAAGAACGGCTCGTCTCGCTCTGCTTGTTGGCGCGTAACAAACCACTTGACATTCCATTCCAGTCGCATACCTGGTAAGGTAAGTGTAGCAATTATTTAAGGAAATTATTCAGTCGGGTAAGAATAGGCATGCCCATTTACGTTGCCAGCCAAGAATGAGAAGACGAGGGCAACCAAACGAACTCTAAAACCGAAGCCACCTTTGAGAAGCCCCATTATTTTCCAATGACACATCTTAAGGCTTAAAGAGATGGCGTGCCGTTTCGTATTTGCAAAGGATACTCGAATGCACGGTGACCCATGGTTTTGTCTAAATCCGCTTTTACTTCGCCTAAAAGGTTGTCAACAATTTACTTTTTTTTTTAAATGAGTGCTGATCCCCTTTTTCCCCTCCCCCCCCCTCCCCCGGGCTTGTTTACTTGCACTACCGGGTGGCTCAAGGAGACGGCAGGCTCTTTAAATCGACCGCAAAATTCGGTTTCTTAACCTATCGCGCTACGACTTTGTGCAGCGCTGGGGGGCTATGTTGCGCTTTTTGGACTCCCAGGAGACTAGGGAGAAGGAAGTGACGTCAACAACGCAGCAAATGCAGATTGGATGTTGATCTTGTTTTCTTCTGTCAACATCCAATCTGCGTTCGCTCTAGTCGTTGAGGTCACTTCCTTCTTCCAAGTCTCCTGGGAGTCCGAAAAGCGCAACATAGCACCCCTGCCCACAGATGGTGCATTTTTTTTGTAAAATTTGCAAAGAGCAAACTTACCTGAGGAAAAAGTAAAGAAAGAAAAAGGCTTAGCTCCTATTAGAGTTCCTGTATAGGCTCCCTACGGGAGCCAGAGTTGCGCGTTCACGCATGACATGTGGATCCAGCTCCTCACGTGACTGAATTCGGCGAATAGCAGCGCCGCGCGTTCGAAGCGCGCGGCGGGCTCAAAAACCTGGGAACGTACGCCGGGGCGCGTGCAACGTCTACTTTGCTGCATGACACTTGATACGGCTCCTCACCTGATCGGATCTCGGCGAATAGCGGCGAGGGCGGCACGCGGCATGTGGAATCAAACGCGCAACTCTGGCTCCCGTAGGGAGCCTATACAGGAACTCTAGCTCCTATGGAAACGCAGCGACGCCACCGGTCTGCAAACAACACGGCGCCGTTTCGCAAGGGAGACAAGAGAGGGCGCAAGCGGTCACGACGCCAACTGCTGCCAACGAACGGGCAGACGACGCCGAGAGCCGGCGTATTTAGCAGACAAGGAACTGCAGTTGCTTGTTGTTACCGCGCCTGTAATTGTTTCTGCGACTGTCGCCGCCTGCGGAACGCGCGCTGCTTTTGAGTCGAAAAGATTGTCTGCTAAAGACGCTGGCTCTCGACGCCGTATGCTCGTTCGTTGGCGGCGTTCGTTGCGCCATCTCTTGTGTCCCGTGCGAAACGGCGCCGTGCTCTTTGAAGACCGGTGGCGTCGCTGCGTTTCCATAGGAGCTAAGCCTTTTTCTTTCTTTACTTTTTCCTCAGGTAAGTTTGCTCTTTGCAAATTTTACAAAAAAAAAAAATGCACCATCTGTGGGCAGCGCTGCACAAAGTCGTAGCGCGATAGGTTAAGAAACCGAATTTTGCGGTCGATTTAAAGAGCCTGCCGTCTCCTTGAGCCACCCGGTAGAAGCTTTTCGACAATCTACATTTGTTTTGTCGAAATAAGTGCTGCTTTCCTGTGCGCAAATGGATTCGAGATCTAATGGTAAAAAGCAACGCCTTCGCAAGGCTTTCCTAACCAATTCGACGACGATATTTCGGTATACGGGATTCAATCCTACGAAGCGCAGCATATGCGGGCAGTAGCGCCGCCTCTCATTAAGGGCTAGAATAGAAAATACAAACACAAATGGGCGGATTGCACATTTTATCACTGTTTCCACGGCTGTTGAATAGTCGTAAATGAAAACTCGGCTCCTTAAAGTTTTATATTTTCTGGCTGCTAAATTCCCTTTAGAACCCGATTTCAAACTAACTGGTCATTTCCCCTGTGGCGCTGCTGCTAGCTCACAGATGATGTCATGGTGATAGTAACGTGCCCGGAACACGTTCTCTACTGGTGCGTTTACCACGCCCTAAAAAGTTGTTTCTCTATTGCCAACTCATGACGTCATTGAAGTGTCATGTCGTCGGTCGCAACTCTGGCGGTGTCATTACAGCGGAGGTGTATGCGGCAGAAACTTGTTCCGCTGCAGGTCGCTCATCAGATTGGTAGTCCATTAAAGCTTCGCCAGCCAGAACTAGCGACGCCGTGACGACAGCGGTACTCGCTCTCGCTTCTACTTCGTGCCAGAACTTCCAATACTAACCGCCAGGATCGCGACATCCGACAAGATGACACATGTCGTTTTGTGAAGTAATTTGTTGCCGATTCCGGACCACTTTCGATGCATCGGCGGGATAGGACGGTAAACACACCAGCCGAAGACGCGTGCCAGGCACCTTAGTGCCTTGGGGCATTCCAGACTTCTTAGGGACAGAAGGTATGAAGGGTGGCACAAACCAATATGACATCAAGCTTTTTTTTTTTCTTTTTGCTATGCGTACTTTTTGCGGAAGCAGTTTGGCCGGCGTCTCGAGAAACAGCATGCAAAAATGTTCCAGTGCTAATCAACTTCAAAGGGCAACATTTTTAAACAACTCAAATCAAGAAAGACGGCGGGTGAGCGTCATTCATTTGACCTAATCGTCTGACGAGTCCTATAGGAACACACACGCGTACAATATGCAAAGTGTTTTTTTTCTCTCTGAACCATCGGGCGTTGCCAGGGGTGTAAATATTACCTGGATTGTTACAGTGACGTCTGCGGCATGCAAGCAGCTGTTGAATTTAAGACACTATCAACATTGCCTGGGATAAGACGTTAGACTATCGCGATTATTATATAGAACTCTCCAATCGTCTGCAGCATCCCTCATGCACGCGAAAATTACCTGCCGCAAAGGCAGTCTCATTTTGGAGGCAAAATATTGTGCAGCAAACTGTTGGGAAATTCTGTTCACGTGAGACGTTCCAGGATCGCTCCGGAACGTTACCGAGCCGGGCGCCTACGATCACTAAGCTCTTCATCAGATCACTGAACACGTGGCATATAACCTTGAGAGCAGTTCTTAGAGTAAAGATATTGGCGCCAGTCGGATTTTTAAACCTGGCGGTTTTCTAGAACCTCCTCTACGCACCGGAATCAGTTAATCAGCGTTGATCAAGTGACCCTCCCACCAGCCAGCGATCGTTGAACTTCGCGATCGATTTTTTGGTATCACTAAATCTGGCACCCCCCCCCCCCCCTCCCCCATCCCCCTTGACGAGCCAAAGAACGTTTGGCGTCCATCATCTATAGGAATCGCGGTTTCGGTAGGTTTTTCTAGTGAACGCGCTTGCACACCATCTGCGCCGACAAGAGCTCCTCGCTTGAGAGCCTCTGATTGTCGATCATGGCTTCGTAGAACGTGAGTAAGTACTTCGTGCTTTTTGCCAAAAACTCTCAACATTTTGTCGAACGAACAGAGCTGGAAAGTGCTTTGACCGCTCGTGTAGTCAAGCTCGAAAGACGCCGGTTGTCTTGTGCTGTTGATTACCGGTGACATTTTCCAACAATCAAACTTAGGTTTGTGGTGTCTATGTTTTTTAAAGCGGGAACTTAGTCAGACCCAATGGCGACAGGTGTGTCTGCTGTGGATGAAATATTTAGTCTACACTACGAATGCTTACCTGGGTGTTTTAAGTGGTTACATACAACCGTACGCCGGTATGATGCTCATCCAGGGGCTTTAATCTGGGCACTTCGCGACTTTTTTTCCCAGTTTCCAGACTGGAGCGACAGATACGAACGGGCAGGGCTGAGGACTGAGGCCAAGATCCCTGGTTTCTGTAGAACGAGTTTCCGGGAGATGTATTCCAAGCAGTGTTGCGAATTTACACACTTGGGGCGTTAACACACAGTGCAAAGTCGTGACTTAGCAATGCCAGTGCAGATATGCTAAACAAGGTCAACCTCGTTTGTCAAATTAACACGAAAACGCAGAAAAAGCGGGGCTGTTCGCTCTGTTGAACTATACACAGCCCTTATTTTGCGACTCATCTTCCATCGTTTGCAATATCTTAAGGCCGGTTCAGACACTTGCGTTTGAGTGCGTTTGACAGCGTTGCGTCGAGAACCGAACGCGAGTCACCGGCACATCTGTGCTTCGTAAGAGGCGTGGAATCAATTCAAGGAATCATCTTAGCACGCGATATAAGTAGCAGGGATGTCCTGGTTTCTCGCAGCCGCAACGCAGTCAAACGCAGTCGAACGCAATTGTCTGAATCAGGCTTAAGTCTCAAAATTTCTCTCTTCCGCAGACCATGTCTACGTTCAGCCAAACAGGGAAAAAGGAGCAGAAAGAAACGTCCTACAATGATAGAAAAGCAGGGTGAGTGGCAATGCTTGTAGGTTTAAAGCCCCTATATCCTGGGAAAAGTGGCGCCATTCATTGTAGTGGAAATGCTTGAGACACGTGCCGCGCGCAACGTCTGGGAAGAACACGGCGTCTGAAATCTAGCCCAGTGCTGCGCTGTGCCGCCATGATCTTCCCAAGGGCTGCACGTTGAACGTGTCTTGTACATAGACGCACCTTGCACTATTTTTGAAACATGAAGGGGCTTTTTGTAGGTTCAGTTAGCACGAGAGCCCTCATTGTGTGGTAAGAGTGTGACACAGTTGGCTCAAACATGCGATAGCAGTTTTGGTTTTGTCAGAGTCGAAAGGCCGAAAGAGCGTGGATGTTGTGTTGAAGCTAAAGATGACAATAAATGAACATATTACGTATCTTTCTTGTTGCGACAAAGAATGTAATATTTGCAGTACCTACGGAACTTGGAACACGACCGCTCATATACAGGGTGTCACAAAAAAAAAAATTACACGTTCTTTTTTACCGCAAAAATAAAATAGGCATCGCCGAGCGCTCATTCTCCTCCCAAAGGTAGCGCTAGAGGTCACAACCAGATGCCAAAGTTTCAGCCCGATCCGATAACTTAATCAAAAGTTATAAGTGATTTTCTGAAAATTTCAATGGGGAAATGGCGGTCGACGGAGTTTTCGAATACATTGGGCCCTGTGGCACTAGAAACCGAAAACCGGCGAAAATGGGCTTCATTTCCCCATTGAAATTTTCAGAAAATCACTTATAACTTTTGATTAAGTTATCGGATCGGGCTGAAACTTTGGCATCAGGTTGTGACCTGTAGCGCTACCTTTGGGCGGAGAATGAGCGTTCGGCGGTGCCTAGTTTATTTTTGCGGCGAAAAAAAAAACGTGTAAATTTTTTTCTGTGACACCCTGTACATATGACGATACACCTTAAAAAAAGGGTATACGTACGAACACTCAAACGAAAGAGAAATTACCCTACGTTTCAGGGGGTACTCACGGGACGCCATATAAGGAGTATTCACTGGGCGCCATATTTGTGGGTGCTGTTTAGAGCGCATGCTCAGAACGAGCCCACATAAATAGGCTCCTAAGACCGGCAATCTTGAGGGTGCGGAATGCACGTGGCGAAAGAACTGTGGAAGCCCGGCATCAGCACGCGTTCAGCAGTCGCGCACACAGCTATGGCTGCCAGTGAATACTTCCTATTGTTGAACGTTGTTAACAGCGCACGATCAGAGCTAGCTCCTGTTAATTGTTTCCTGAGAAAAACGATTCCGATCGTGTGGAATGGACGTAGAAAGCGCATCCTCGTGCAATCCTCGCAGGCTTTTAAGCCGAAACTACCGGTAACCGTTCGCTCGCGCACCTTGAGCATTGAACAAAACTGCGCACGCGCGGCGTTCGCTTCTTCTGAAATGCCAGAAAAAGTTGTCCTCGAGCATCGTTCTCAGCGTGCGTTGCGAACAACGTCCAAAAACAATTGGCGTCCCATCAATAACCTCTGCGGTGATTGACAGGTTAAAAATGCTGCAGATGCCCAGCCTTCAGCGCGAGCTTTCTGGATTTGACAAGACCTCGGCGCACGCGCAGCCAAACCCCCGCGGAAGGGGACGAGCTTGAGCTGCGTTCCTAACCTGTCACCTTTTCAAAAAAGGGCTCCTGACAGCGTTCGTGCCTACGGCGCATGATTTGCTCGCTTGCCGAAGCGACGAACATGCGCGTGCTGGGCTGAGGAAATCGCACGTTGGGCTGAGGACCTGTAAAAGTTGGAACGGTGTATACTAAAGTCACTGGATCCTGAGAAAATAGCGCCAAGCTCCCCGTATGTTCGCCATTGGAGCTCAGGGGAGGAGCAGTTTCTCCTTGACCTCTCTGTTCTTGGCGAGTCAATGTAAATTTGCTGGTGACGGGCAGCTTCATAAAGACATTTTTTGTATACCGATATTTTGATATTGACACACAGGCGAAACAAGCGTACTTCTTCCTACCGCCACGCATGCGGTGTCGGTGGTTGGAGGAATTGAAAAAAAAATTGTCGTGTTTTGAAAAACGCAAGTGAAGATGGCAATGATCCATAAGTTGATTGCATACACAGTACCAAAGACGTTTCTAATGGCAAGCAGCGCCTTTAGTACGATTATGCTCTATGGCAATCTTGGTGCGACTAGTTTAGAACAACCCCCTCGAAGCTTCGAATGTATGACGGGGCCAAAATGGCGATTGCCATGGCAACGGAAACCGATCAGCCAATCACCTTGCGAGGTTTTGGTAGTCTGTATGTTAGTGTCAATCTGTGTTCGGCTCACCGGAAGGGAAGGCAATGGCGCTACTTTCGTAGGATCTAGTGACCTTTGTGTATACTAGCGGCGAGATGTTTCGGTGACGACATTTTATCGCTTTAATCCGTGACGTCACGACCACTATTTGCCTCGCCGTGAGGAGAGTAGTTGTAATCCGGGCTACTAATATTGATGGTGTACTTAAAACATAACGGTGCAAGCCTAGAGAAAGCCCTGTCTTACACCAACACCGTGAAAGTAGACAGTCTGACAATAGTTTTATTTCCATCGATGAAATCAAAATTAATCCAACCAAAGTTAGCGTTTGGCCAATTGCGAATTGCCCACCAAAGCGACCGATTCGGTCGCGCACGACGTCAATATTCTTTTGCGGAAAGTCAAACCATGACCCTAATATTTTAAGACTGCTCTTTTTTCTGCATTTTACTTTATAACCTATACTGTTTTGTGGTTGGCATGGGAACAAATAATGGCCTAAACAGCATTTCAGGCCGTTTTTTCTAAACCGATTTGCAAAACAAGTACATCGATTAAATTGTTTCTCGAGTAATACAAATCAATTCCGATATGAATAATCGTCTCCGAAAGCAACTGGTGTCCTTCTTTCACTAATAGAAAAACACGGACACTGTGCGCGCATATACTATATAGAATAATTTATGCACACGCTCTAGACGGTATCTGGGTAACTAGAAATGTCGCGAGAACTTTGTGATTTTATGGCGAATTCTAACTGGTCGTTTTGAAGCGCACCGGGATCACTAGATCAGATCAGAGATAGAGAACGCTGTCCGAACAAAATCGCTCCCACTCCGGATCCTCCGTGCACCATGACCACTCCACCGTGATCGGCGGATGGTTTCCCGTCATTCATCTTCTCGGGAATCCCCTTCCCGCGCTCCCGGATCTCGAAGCACATGTTTTCGCAATCGCGGCGCTAACAACACGTGTTGAACGCACGAGCGAAGTTAATCGTGATATTAAAGATGCGTGTCAGTAAGCAGCGTGCATCATTGTAGCCCACTTTCCTCTTCATTAGAATACTCGTGAACGGTGACCAGGTATGTCTCGATTTTCGGCATCTTCCGTGAAGGTCCGAAAATGCAGTCAATTCATGCGGGACATTCAAGCAATCTCGACGTCGCTCGTCGCTGCTAATCGGGCCGCTGCTGCTAGAGAAACTGCTCGAGCAACTTGACGACGAACTGTCATCAAGCAGCAGCAGCAGTAAAGCGGGCGGCACTTCGCAAGCGGCCATTACGAATACTTCCGAGGCGAGATGGCCGGCGAGAAAGGAAGTCATATGTACGCGCCAGGGGCTGGCCAGGCTGGCTTCCGGTCGAATACGCCGAAATTGGCGGAGGGACTTTTCTCGGATCCGGACCGAAATCTAGAGTGGGGGCTGATCCGGAACGACGAGTAGAACACGTCCGTCTCGATCCCGATTGCCCAGTGCAATAGGCGCGCTCCACAAACATTGATCCCAGCGCGCTCCAAAACGACCAGTGTGATTCGCCAAGTCTACTTAACATTTGATAATATTATTTCCACGTTCTAAAGTTCCCCAATGTTGTGATATTGATGCTTTAGCGAGAGACTGGTGGTGGTGATGGCCTACACGGCACTCCTGCTTCTTCTTCTTCTGCTGGCCGTCTTCGCAACGCTCTACTATATCATGAGGCGTAAGTGCACTCCTAGCGTCAAGTTAAACTTAGCAAATTTTCAAGATTGCCGACATACCATCTAGAGCTCGCAAATAAAAGTAATTGTGGTATATAAGCCTATAGAGTGAAAATATCACCAGCCTTTAGCTATGATACATGAGCCTCAACTTTAGATGGACAGTGTGGAGTGTGCTCCTCGGCAGATTACCCTGTAACCTTTTTCGTGCAGCACTTAGCGTTTATTACACGACTGTACGCTGGTACAACATACGTTAGTACTATAATGGCCGAACTTATAAACGCCACTCGACTCGAAACTCCATTCAAACTCTACTTGAGGACACTTTTTGAGTTTCACAGTTCGAACTCGAATCGAAACTTCACTCGACTAAATCAATATTCAAAAATTTTCTTAAACCTTTCAAGGTAGCTTCTGGGCTACCTCGATATTTTCCTAGAAACTCAAGTTGGGGTTTCGGATGTCATTGCGGCCGACACATTGTTCCCCGAGTTCGTGAAGTTTGTCGTCGGAACCGACAAACACCTGCACCACAGCGAAGGAACATTCCAGATGTCACGGCGCCGTTTCAGAAACCGACTGAACGCGATGGAGGTGTTCAACGACTGCGAATTTCTTGCACGCTACTACTTTACGACAGCGACAGTGGCCAGTCCACTGAAGTGTGCCGCTGGAGCAGTGCCAGAACAGTCAAGGCTTGCCGGTCCCTCCAATGCTCCAGCTCTTGATTGCACTGCAGTTCTACGCCGCTGGGACATTCAGGTGCACGATAACCGGCGACCTGATAAATGTGTTGCAAGTTGCAACCCGCAATCTGCAGGGTTGCTGGGCTAGTGTGCGTCTCTTTGCCAGCACGTTGTGCCACCGTCTTGTCAATTTCCGGGGGAGCGCGGCGGACTGGAACCTTGTGATGCGATACTTCTATGAACTGAACTTACGCAGTAAAATTGATTGTTTGACACTGTGGGATCTAAAATTGCTTGACGGGTGCATTTGCCTTTTTGCTAAAGGCTCATCCACACAGTATCAATTGAACACTTGACTACATCGGGCGAGAGCGATGGTCTTACCGGTCATGCATCAATAAACGTATTTTTAATCAAAATGATAAAGGCTTCCGTCGAGTTTCGATCGCGAGACACCGGGACATCTGTATTTCCGACATGGCAACCGGTTAAGTGAGTAGATGTGCAGGCGACATACAAAGCATGAATGTCCTTGTGACTTGCGGTCTTTTCAACACGTAATGTTTAGAAAACGTAGTCAAACGTTCCTGTTTGCAGGCCTTATCTTTTTTTATGTGGCGTATCTGCATAAATCTATGAAAACATGCTAGAGTAGTTTAATAGGTTCATCAGCAGCAGCTATTCTTAGGACATGCATAAGCTTTGGAGCCCACACTAACAAAATTAAATGAACGTACCGAAGTTAAATTTAAAGCCCGCACTGAAATAAGCATGTTTAATATCAGAGTACAATTGACACTGCCACATTATTTGCGCTCTTAGTGTCATGTGACTGTGGTTTTACACCAGCACAAGTATATAAAATATCTGAGCCGTCGTCAAGTTGGCATCCGTACTTGCTATGTTTTTAGTTACTGCTACATTTCGAATCATGCTAAAAAAACTGGAATGGTTAGCAACCTATACGGTTGAATCGTCATGGTGCGGAACATACCTCTTCTAAAAGATCAAAGAAACAAAGGCTTGACGCGTAGTTAAATTGTGGCAAATAAAACCTGGCCGCTGTTCTTTTGCTTGCCGTTGACAAACTGGAAGGTGCTTGTTGTTTTAAAAATAAAACAATTAAAAATTTCATGCTGGCTACAGGAAAGCCTGCAATGCACCAATTCAATGCTAGTAACGCACATTCCTTTCAAGATAACGAACACACATATTTTTATTTTTTCACTAAAATGATGTTATAGACGAAACATGTTGGTGTAACCTCGCCTTCAGACATTCCCGGAAACGGTCGAGTGCAGAACGAAGTCACAAAGAATTCTTCCGTGGATTGGTCGCCACGAAGTGTATGTGAAGCCAGATGCCCTTCAAATTGATGTGTGCACTGGTCTTCACTTGGTTGAGTAGAGTTGGAGTCGAGTAGTATTTAAGTATTCGGCCCTAAATCCATACGTGAGCTTGAATCCAGACGCAGACATGATCACTCAAAGAAAATTAATTATTTTCGTAACAAAAACTGAAATCTTCAAGCAATCTTGCTTCCCAAGCACTATTCAACACTGGAGCAAACTACCGGAAGTGCTAGTCTCAGTCAACGATGACTCACGTTGGTTTGATACTTTCTTTAGCCTTTAACGCCCAACGTATATCTTTGTCCTTGTTAGAGAGTGTATAATGGTGTGTTAGTGTTCTTTCTGTTTGCACTGAGTTGATCTGTTAGGGATTTTTTTCTTGTTGTACTGGGTTCATTTTGTTGCACTAGTTTGCACTGGATTGGTGTGTTAGTGATATTTCTCTTATTCAACTGGTGTCTTTTTGTTGCACTGGTTTCAATCGATCAGAGCGTTTCTGTGGCGTCATTCGCTTTTTTGCCCCTCCCCCAATATAATGCCCTCACGAGAGCTGTGGGGTATCTGAAATAAATAAATAAATACTTTTAATATGCACCGCTTCTACGGCATAAAATATTGAGTAACTTCGTTTACATATCAATGTCATTCATCGCCCAAATAAAACAAAAATAATTGGCCATCACTCTTAACAAAACAAAGTAGTACTTCGTCCTTCTGTGGGACTGAGTCGAAATCACCGAGAGGCATCACCCAAAAGGGCAAAACCCCAGTTTAGTCCCTCCCTGTCTTTTTTAGTTCCTTTGCATTGATTCCTTTAGGTCGAGGTTTTCACCCATTAAAAAGAGTGTTTTTGATCCCTACAGCAGGACGTCAGGGACTAGGTTCAACACTTCAGGGGATTAATTATGGTCTCTTAAGCGCCGTCGTGTCCACAATTGAAGGAGTAAATTTGATCCTTCTGAGAATCAAAGTACTCTTATTGGGAGGTAACCTTTTGATTGGTGACTAACGTTTCGTCCCTTTGATGATTAATTTTGGCACTTAGAGGGATGATATTTATAGTGAAGTGGGAGTAACTTTCGTCACTTGAGGACACATTATTGACACTTTAAAAATCAATTTGATAGAAATTAGGGAGTAACTTTCGTCCCTTTAAGAATAAATTTTGACACCTTCAGATACTATTTTTTATAGTTGAGACGGACGAAGTTTCATCCCTTTCTGGCTGAATTTGATGCTTTTAGGGACACATTTTTCAGTTTCAGGGAGCCAATTTCGTCTCTTTAAGGATCAATTTTGACAGTTTTAGATGTGAATTTTATAGTAATGAGGAAGTAACATTCATCTCTTTGTGGACGAATTTTCCCACTTTTAGAGACGAGTTTTCTAGTAGTAAGACCCTTCAGCTGTGAATAGGAGTGAAACGTTTGTGGCTTTAAATGGCTTCCTGTTCTGAAACGAGATTGTGCAACTTGTCTGAAGAGATATCTCTTCTGAAAAGTTGCACAAAGTGTCTTTCCAGAACAGGAAGGTATTCAATACCGCAGACATTTAACTCCCGTTCACAGCTAGAATGTGGAAATATTGTAGTACATCTGAATGTCGCACACCTGTATTTAGAAAAAAGCAAGTCTGTGTTGCCAATAAAAGCAGCATTATGTCTTACCCCGATCTAAATGATAATTATGCCTTTGGAAACTGGAATGTGGACAACACTCGTTGAACTTTAAGGCAAGCTTTAACAGCCAACATCACTGTTTTACGAAAAAAGTTACGCTAGCAATTTGTTGAGAACAATTAGCACTTTCATTGTGGAAATATATTTACTTTAATACTACTCAAGACGAACTAAAACAATTACACATAACAAGTATTACAAAAAAACGCTGCCAACGTGGCACTGAAGTACCTGCCAAAATTTAACATGACTACCATAAATAGATGTCTACAATGGTTCTTAGTGCTGCGGAACGAGCCCAACAATTTGTGCCCGCACATTAAAAGTGTTACCTTTGACTGAATGTGCATGATGCCCGATATAAATTTAAGGCATTTCGATTTCTTTTTGTGAAAAATGAGACCCACTTGCCAGGGCTAACGGTGGACATGTTTGCACACGAGAGAGTTAGCAGTGGTTGTAAACGGTGACGTCATTTTCATCTAGAAAAGCAAGCAGAAGGCGCTTTTGCGTCTGCTCGTTGTGCCTATCGGGACTAAAACTATCGCTAACTCTGTCATCTGCAAACATGACTGCTATTGACACTGGCCAGTTTGTTGATCTTATTTTTCATGTGAAGGGAGCTACGCTTTGCCATCTCTGGAGAAAAACTTCACACTCGATGAAACTTTAATTCAGCTTTGCACATGCAGGAGCATGTGGAATAAAACGAAAATATTTCCTGGTGAAGTCTTTTGTTCCCCTTCTCCAGGGATTATTTTCGTCATTCATGTCTAGGCCGCTTGCACCTTTGCAATAATTGCATTATAATCATAACCTTCAATTGCAAGCTTCACCCTTGTTGGTGTTAGACTGGTGGCAGCTTATAAAATCCGTTTGCTCTACTGACGTCTAATCCCTGGTTAGCTCAGTTGGTAGAGCGCTCCAGTGGAAATGGAGAGGTCCCGGGTTTGATACCAGGACCAGGCGGATTTTTTCGGTCGCGCACCAGTCAACTAGCTGTGTTTTGAGATTTGGGTTTGTCCTTTGTCCCTCTTGTTCCTCTTCTACAGAGATTATTTTCGTCATTCTTGTCCAGCTCACTTGCACCTTTGCATTTAATTGCATTATAATCATACCACTTACTGTTTGTTCAGCACCTCCTAAATCGCAAGGCCATAGCGGTGCTAGATTCTCCCACCTCTCATAGGTCAGTGCAAGGCAGACTGGAAAAAGTGCTGGATTAGCATTCAACTGGAATACGTTCTAGGTCTAGGGCAATGCTAACATAGCGCTGTCCACTTTTTACCCTGGACTGAAATACGGCAGTTGACACAGAAAATACATAAATAAGGTATTGGTATTTAGGATGTGTTAGGAAAACTCAAATTGAAAGAGTCCTTGGAGCTATAGAAACATTTTGTGTCCTGATGGCATCTGTTCATGGCATGTGCAGATTTATTTTTACGTGACTTGTTTTTATTTTTGTTTGTTGCTACTTGTCTTCCGAAACGACGATGCTATGTGGTTTAACCCTATGATTTATGTCAGATACTGTCATACAGCATAGTGTCCGTCATAACCAGAACTTATTAATGCAAAATTTAATAACAGTCAAGACAAAGAAATTGCACCTTAAGATGAAAATAATAAGAAATCCTTGCTATCTGAAAGGACGTTAAAAACAGCAACCCTGGAATGAAGGTACCACTTTGCGTGAATGAACACGAAGATATTGTCACAAAGAACGGGAAAAGAAATTTGGATATTAGGAAATATAAAGCACTGTGAAGCTTTGATAAATACGAAGTTGTGAGGGGATGATGGAAATGTTAATGGTACCAGGGTCGACCTTCGCTAATTTAGTCTGGTGTATGAAATCTGAAGTACAGTCAAGCTTAGAGGTAAGGCAATGGAGTGGTCGCAGGTTAGCTTTAGGGGCACATGGTAACACAACAAATAAAGGGATAAAGGGGGATATGAGTTGGACATCCTTTGAGAGCAGAGAGGCAACAAGTAAAGTTTGACCAAAGAATAACTGGTATGGAGCAGGTGAGGTGGGCAGCTGAGGTATATAAGTTACTATGCATGAAAGCTTGAACACAAATTGGACAACACGAACTCAAAAGCTCGGAAACCAATTTTTACAGGCGGGCAGTGAAACGAAGTCAGTAGAAAACGGAGTTAAGGATGCGGAGAGAGAGATGTGGGAAGTAAATATGCAGAAAAAAAAACTTTCAGCCTTTACACTATGGTGAAGAAGGAAGAGCAGCGGAGCTGTTTGCTTCTGTTCTACGCAATGGCTTTCCAGGCGAGCGATCTGCTCTTCTTTCGCAATAGAATCTGAAGCGCTCGACGCAGTGGAACTTTAGGCGATAGCGGCTTCGCAGCAGTTGCATGAACGATTCGCGCTGCTGCGCACATCACCGCTCGTTTCGCTCCCACTCTTCCTCCGAAGAAAGGTTGCCGCCATCTATGAGCGACGGCGGCAACAAGGGTTCTGGTTGCCGCCGTCGCTCATAGATCACGGTAGCTGCCCAGAGTTCGGTGTCATCATTTCTAATCCGGCGGACATTATCCTGCAAAAGCAAATTGCTGTGTGTATGTTTATACAGCCGGAAGTTAGTCTGCCTCAGTGGGCGTCTGGTGTCTCAGCTGTAGATGAGCAATTTAGCCAGTGCGATACAACCGCTAACCTGGGGTCTTTAACGTGCACCACGCAGTAGTGATACACGACCGCACGCCGGTACGATGCTCATCCAGATCGGAACGGGCAGGGGCGGAGATTGAACCCAGGATCCTGGGTTCTGCAGGGCGAGCTTTCGCTCCACGCGCTCCGAGCTGGTGTGCGCTAGACCACTCGGCCACCGATCCCCCCGACACTATCCTGGAGAAACTAGCCCTTAATAGCTCCGCTATAATATCAGCAATAACTATACATAGGCTGCAAAAACTGGAAATAAGGAAAGAAGCTTTTTTTCATAATTCCCAGGGGAGCTCTTTCTTGTTTGAGGCCAGAACTGGGTTATTAAGAACGAAGACTTATAGGGCAAACCTCGAAGATATAGACACAGTTTGTTGCACATAGAGAATGAAAGCGAAACTATGGAATACCTGGTATTGAGGTTCGAGAGGCTTAAATCTGTCCTTCCTGAGGGGAGAACAGACGTACAGGGGGCTCTGGGTTTTAGTGGAGAAGATGGAGGGATGAATTATAAAAGGGTTCAGGTAACGAAAAGGAGGTACAGCATTGGTGGAGAAAACTAGGGAAAACTGAAATTGGTAAAAGCAACTAGTACAACTGGGGACAGGGAAGACAGAGGAAAATTGGGACCCCCTCTCACGTGAATGCGGCCCAAACTTTCAACCCTGTCTCTCAGTGGGACTGGGTCTGGAGGGAACCCCAACAAGGTCGGCCAGAGAAAAATTGGCGACTGCACTCGCCAGGGAGAGAATGCGGGGGTGCGTTTTTATTTTTCTTATTTTGTATTTGCCCAATCTTACAAAGGTCAGCCTGGTGGTTCTTTCCTCCGGCCCGGTTATAGTTGCAGGAATGTAGAGAAAACAAAAATCGGGTGTTTACGTTGGGAAGGAAAACATTTTCTTAGGCTAGGTGGTGCAAGCTACCGCTCGTTACAAAGAGCATGGCCATTATCATCCATCTATCCATACATTTCTAAAACAAAATATTGACACTAGACCAAGATCTCTACATTGCAGTAAAATTTTTAAAGTTAAACTGCGCTTATTATGCAAAAGTATATGTTAGGCAGCGGTGTTCTGACAAGCTACATTCCTCGTTCGTGCCGTTTCTTTTTCTATCATCTGTCAACAGAAGTTTTAACATGTGTGCCTGACTTCTATAGTATAAAACTTCTACTCGAGCCAATCTTCGTTTCATTCGTTCACAAAACTTCATTTTTAATTATTTCAAGAATGGAATAGGTTTTAGTTATACAACTTTTTGGACAAATGTTTTGCAAGTCCACTATTCGATATTCGACTTGAAGATATTAGGCCAGAATTCCTATTCGTTTTGAACATAATATCTACTATTGCACAACACTAGTAAATGTACTTGCACATACTGCTGCCTCCCTAATACAATAGCGAGTGGTAGGATAGCGGACTGAAGTTAAGCTAGTTGGTACATTGTTGCAAATGAAAGGTCAGCTAGAACGTTAGGAACAAACACGCAGAAAGAAGAAACAGTGATACACACCGCTGCCAGCTTCTCTTTTGTGCTCCTGACCCTAACGTTCTGATCTTTTTTTTGAGGGGTAGGAGCTTCAACTGACGCCTCAGTCCCTCTCGAGAGTTTCCCTTTGGTGCTGATGCAGAGAAGGCAGGGGGTCAAAATTCTTGTGTATATATGGAGTAGGCTGGATTTTAGGGGGGGGCTGAAGCCCTATACTCGGCGACAACTTTTCTTGGCAATGCTGCCAAAGCTACAGAGCCGAAGCACGCTGTCTTCTTACGCAGCTGAACACAGTCCCCGGGTCTAAATTGTGTTTTTGCTGCAACGTACATTATAATCTTAATATTCGTCATTTGAATAATAATTGTCACATCACTATGAATCTTGAACAATAAAAATATGAAAATGCAATTAGTTTTCTAGTACTAAAGATCTGGCAGTAGGTAACGAGAGGAAAAGGAGGTAGGAGGAGCACAGAACCACAAGATCATTAACGGCACGAGAGGGAACTGATAAACCGACACCTATCGAAATGGACGTGCCCGGGATCTCTTCCTTAACAGATGGCATCTGCTCTGAGCCCGGGTATGTCCAATGGAAACGGTTTCATAGACACTAACGAGCTGTATAGAGTGCTTGCCTTGAATGCCGACAACGAAACCAAAACTGACGTAATGAAAGCCCGGATGCTTGGCGGAGTGATACCTGTGCAGGAGCTCCACCCCACCCCTCCCTCCCCCCCCCCCCCCCTAGCATTCCCTTCATTGCCAAGAAAAGTTGTCGCCGAGTATAGAAGCCTCCCTCCTGGCAACGCCACTGGGCAATACATGTGGCTTCTGTGTTTAGGAGGAAAGCATTACCTGATATTTAGGCTCAAAAGGCGAATATACTTGCAAAATATTTAATTCCGAAGATTTTTGCAGGCAAATATTTTTTTGTGCACGAAAGACTTGGCTTGTGCCAACCTCCATATGAAACTATTCTACGTCAGGAGCTATTTTTTCCACGTTGTCGATGTGGGGCGTGCTTCAGAGAAGACGCCGATGCTCTTGACTGCCAAAAACAAAAATAATTTACAACTGAAGATAGCCGAAAGGCATGCAATTTTCACGCTCACAAATAACGTGTTTACCGATGGATAGGACACGAACATACGATTTAGCAAGTGTTAACATTCGAACAATATATTGTACGTATACCACACGATGCAGTGTTATCTAAAAAAATATATATATTTATATTTGAGAGGTTTCAAATAACACAGTCACAGTCGACAACGTTCACATCTTGACGATTGGACGGAATCCAAGATGACTTCGTTTTGGGGAACGTTTTGGGGGAGAGGTTCCTTTTTTTCACACCAGAACCAAGGCAAAGAAACGGGCGTGATTGATTCCAACCCGAACAACTATTTTTGGTTATGACTGAGAAGGATTCTACGCGGATTATCTCTGGGAGGGGGAAGAACAGTTTTCATTGTTCGCAAAATCGTGTCGAGGGCCGTTCGACGTCCTTCCCCTCCTTTTTCCTGTAAATGTCGAGCAGAAACGCTTGAAGGGCAGGCACTTACCAGCCCTATTTCTCACAGTGAAAGATAACACAGAAAGGGCACGCAGCATGCATCAAGGAAATTGAAGTGGAAACTTTCAAGAGGGGCCAGAAAACGTCGGGTGCAAAACCGCAAAACATAATTAAAGAATCGCGCTGAGCGGGTTTCTACAGTCCAAGAGAGTGGCAGAACATTTCTAGCTGATAGGTGGCGCGACTGTCGCACCAGCCGCATCAGCATTAACAACATGGCGGCGGCCTAGGAGCGTTTTTAGGTAAGGTGTATAGTCGCTGCGAGGATGAGGACGCTGGGGCTTCTTTTTTGTTATTTCGGCCTCCAGTACGCGCTCTTACCCTTCCGCGGTGCTTCGGCGGAGCGCGCACGCTCGAAGCTCACGAGGCGCCGAAGAGTTATTGAAAGTGCACATCTGGCGCTGGAGGCGAGACCACTGATAGACTTCTAAGTCGTTCTTTGCCGGTCATAGAATATGCATCTTATCAACGTCTCATCATCTGGGCGGGAAGCGCCTGTCATGCATTCGACGCATGCGTAACACCTGATATTTCGCAAAAAAAAAGAAAAAAAAGAGCTCCTGGCCATGTTTAAAACGCGTTTTTCGGTACAGTAAACAATGATCGCAACTTGCAGAAGGGTACCATTGGTAAGGTCTATATTAAGGGGGCGGCGGAGAAAAGCTCACCGGAGAAAAGCTCACCGGAGAAAAGCTCACCGGAGATAAGCTCACCGGAGAAAAGCTCACCGCAAAACTGGCAGATGCGGAAAAAAGCTCACCGTTTTTTGTTTTTTTTTAGCTTAGCGGATTCTGCGTCAAACATTGCAATTTAACATAATTCGCATTCGTCACTTCATTAAAAATATGTCCATTTTTTGCAATATTTTCGAAGTTCATTGGGCATATTTACTAATTCATCAGAAATTAGTAATCACCCATTCTGCATATAAATGAAGCCGCAAGTATAAAATCAGATCATCGTACACCGGTAAAAAAGACGACAATTTATTGACAACTGGCAGGGTGCCGTCGGTAGCTCTGTCAAATAAAGATGTTTGTTCTTTGCGAGCAAATATGAATAGCGGTGTGTGAACCGTTTCAGTTTCAAATAATGTGTAGTGCCTAATAGATAAGTAGGTGTTTGTTGATGTAATCGGTGTCGGCTACGCTGTTCTTTTTTTCTGTTAATTTCTCTAACAAAACTTTAGTTGCGAGAACAGATTCGTCCTGTCGTGTTTGTTGTCTTCACTCCGTCGTCGTCGTTTGAGTGTTTTTTATCATGTATAACGTTTACCGATTCGCCCTATTTGCTACCTTACAGAAGACTACAACGGTGTCAGTGTGCAGCTCTGAAGGTCATGGGTAGCTCGCCGTAGATAGGCACTATCACGCAAAGGCAACGTGTGGAAACACCAGCACGAACGGCTAGAAAACTTGCTTCTCCGTGAAAGAAAAAAGTTTCGATATCCTACTGAATGTTTTGTCCTATTTTCAAAGGTTAACAAAAGCTTCAAAGAGAATTTCAGGCACCGCGTTGTTTCGCATGCACTTTCGGATTTTCGGCATTTACAGTTTTGATTTTCAGGTTTTAGGCAGACATTATTAAATTTTCGAACTTTTTCCTGTTTTTCAAGTTCATGAAAATTTGAGTTGGGCTTTCGTTGCCTACAGAGTAAGCCACAGAAAACACTCGCCCGCAACTATTAATTTGGGAGCAGTATACCCAATAAGCTTAACAAATAATACAAAAAAGGTGAATTTCTTTTTTACAAAGCTGACGAATTTTCATGATAATAAACTGATATATGTTACGCATGATCCAACAGACTGCATATAAAAAGAAGAAAAAAAAAATCGGTGAGCTTTTCTCCGCATACGCTCAATGGCCGGTGAGCTTTTATCCGCATCCACCAGTTTTGCGGTGAGCTTTTCTCTGGTGAGCTTATCTCCTGTGAGCTTTTCTCCGCTGAGATTTTCTCCGGTGAGCTTTTCTCCCGGATTCATTAGGGGTGGCCACGCGTTTTGTCTAAAGGGTTTGAGGGGGACTTGTCGCAGTTTTGAGATCAGGAAAAATAGTTAAGATAATTTATATGCTTAAAAAATACTAATAAGCCTAAACATGCATTTAAATTCAAAAACTTACACTAGAGCGAAAAATTAAGAATAAATATAAGTTAGATGAACAAACATACCTACTTTTACGCGCAATATAGGTTACTGAGTATGATATTACAAAACAATGTAATTGAGAACTCGCCGGGCATAAATCAAAGGGCGTAGAAACTTGACATATTCACACAGGCCAGAATGCTATACTCTGTTTCCCCTTATGATGTACCGCAGGAAATGCTACAAGCGCGAGCTCCTTGTTCTAGGGCGCATCTTGGCGGCAGAAGCTCTCGTGCATTAAGGGCAGCTGCCAACGCAGTGAGCTCGCGCTTCTAGCCTTCGCTGCGGTACAACATAAAATGAGATGGAGTGTAGCGAGAACGGTACATCGGCTGACATGCAAGATTTATGGCACAGGGCACTAAGCAGAATATACATGAGAAGGCGAAGGAGTATAGTATTTAGTTACGCAGACAGGACGCTGGGAACTATGAATAGTTTAATGCTTTTGATGATAGTGTACAATAAATAAGATGGCAAGAGATCATGCATTTCGATGCCATTTTCTTTCACTTTTTGATATTTTCAGTTTGCACTTTTGGTGCGCGTCGCGATGCCCTTTTCTCTTCTTTCTTTTAGGATCGCTTATTTTGGCGTTTGTATAGCCGGCCGTGGGCCGGGTTTCACTGGAAGTACGCGGCCATTTACGGGCCGGCAGAAACGCCTCTACGGGCCGTGGTTATGCAAATCTTATAGAGTTAACAAGAGTCCCTAAGTGCATGATTGTTTCTTGTATCAAAAGGTTCAAGCGGCAGCAATATATCCTGATCAAGTTCACCGTAAAAAGGGAGGTATCTTACGTAATTATGTGCCACCTAAGAAGGACACATGTGTCAAGCATAGAGCTGAATAAGTGCATAATTTGCCGATTCGCAGGCGCGCACGCCTGATTTTGCCGTGAGTGATGAGTGCGAAAGAAACTTCGATGACACTTCCTGGTTGAAGTCGTCTAAAAGGGGGGTGATTGCACAATAATCGAACAACGTCATTGGTTGGAGCCAAAGTTGCAATTGTAACTTTATTTTATTTTTTTATGGAAAGTCGTTTCTTTTATGATTTTTGTTTTTGTTTGTTCGTGTGAGATGACGTTTAGGGGCAAGTTTCGGCAGTTTCAACGGTAAAACATATGAATGTTGGGGCTGTGAGTGGCCCTTCAATGTAGCGCAAATAACGTAAATGTGAATATATCTTGACAATAACTACGTGTATATGGTAATCTCTTTCCCAAAGCCCGGGGAGAACACGGTTTCAAAGCCTATGAAAATGACAAGGCTGCTAGCTCAGGTGGCACAAAAACCGGTAAGTTACCAAAAACTAGTAATTATTCGGCTTTTTTTTAAAAATTAAGATGACGTAATTCTTATGCGCGCTTCCGAATCCGAGTGCAGATTTTAAAGTGACCCGACAAATCTGTTTTCTAACGTATCTTGCTACGATTCATCACAGGGGTGTCTGAAAGTAACAAAAAAAAATTGCATCAAAATTTAAAAAAAAGAAAAAAAAATTGAGCGTAGTAAAACAAAGAATACAAGCTTCATCATGCTGACAAAGACTGGTAAGCCCAGAATTTGTGACAGGCTTTTCAGTTATCAGCGTTCTTCTAAGGTGTCCCTGGTGAAGGAACTCCCTCCTGCTTCCGACATTCCTTAGGTTCTCGATATGTTCGCCTCTCTCTTCTCTCACCGTGGCCGCATGGCCACGGGCACTGTGGAGGAAGAGAGGCGTCTGAACGGCACCATCTCGCTGCAAAGCAAGTGTGTCCGAGATTTGCTTCCATCTCTGACAAGCGCCTCGAGGAGACGCAGCATGACATACCCACACGCTTTCAAGGCCGATTTTGTGCGAATTTGGAATAACGGGCGAATCTCGGATGGGAGAGAAAAGCAAAAGGGGGGGGGGGGGGTACACAAAGAAGACCCGGGTAAGACGGGAGCTCCTGCTTCCTCTCCTCCTCAATGGCTAACGTTACACTCGCATTACTGTACCATTGATAACGCTGCCCCCAAATGGTGAGATAAAATGTAAATCTAATGACAGCTTTTTCTTTTACGTCTGATTACATCGTTGCACACCACGATTGAAAATTTCTTTCATAAAAAAAATTACATCTAGACCCAGCGGACCTCGCGAGCTTTCTTAGGCTCCTCCGATACCTTTCACGTCTAGTGTACGCGCATTGAACCAATAGCACCTAGAACACAAGGCCTGCGCGTTTCCTTCTCTAAACGTCATCACTAGTAGATCCCCTCAGCGCCCCCTAGCTAGCCCGGATGAGCACCATCGTCTGCTACATATCGTCTGCGACATCGTCTGCTCCATCGCCTGCTTCAGTGGTTTCTGTAGCAGATAATGAAACAGATGCTCACGCCGAGTGTATGTTGCTATAGCATACGATGAAGTTAGACGTGCACGTGGAGCGTCAAATGCATGAGTGAAATTGCCTTACTGCTGTGCGAAGGGCTGTAAAGCCCTTCGCTGGACGCTGGACGCTGGCACAGGACGCCATTTCCGAGGGTGCTGTTTATACTCCGGGTCGCTGCTTTGAAGCGTTCTTCCGCAGAACGAGCGCGCGCGCTAGAAATGCTCGTCTCAAAGCAAGGAGCGCGTGCTAGCTCGCGCTCGTGGCCGAGGGAGTGTTCGCGTGCGCGTTGCAAATGAACTGGAAGCTCGCTATCAGCTCGCGCTCAGCAGTCATGCACACAGCTGTGGCCGCAACTGAATGCGACGTAGTTGCGACGCGGCCCATACTCTCGTCAAGCTTCAGCCTGTTTGCCGCTTGGGGCGGGTCGGGGATCTACTAACAAAACGTCATGCGCAGGCCTTGTATTCTAGGTGGTATTGATTGAACACGATACAGCAGAAAAATGTACATCGAATTTTCCGGACAGTACTCCGCAAACTGCTCATGTTTAAAATACGATGTTCGACACTGTGCAAACTATCCTAGAGAGCAGACTATAAAAGGGTTGGCTTTTTAAAGCATGAATCCCAGAAAATTCTCTGTCCGTCCACCCTTGTTTCCGTGGATTTCACCGCCAAATTTAGCGAGGAAATTGACATCGCGTGACCTGACGTCACGTGATTTATACACCAATTCAGTTTCCCCGCTAAATTTAGCGAAGAAGTTAACGTCACGTTTTTCATACATAAATTCAGTTTCGGCACTAATTTTGGTGGGGAAATTTACATCACATGTCCTATAGATTGGCTTAGTTTTCTCGCTAACTTTAACCGGAAAATTCACGTCACGTGACCAGACGTCACGTTATTTCATTTTAAAGCTACGTCATTCGTACCAATTTAAAACTTAACTTTCTGGTGGTCAATATTGCTATGGCGTAGCAAGTTTCATGACGTTGCTTGCAGGCACCGTTCTTGCGTCAGTTGCGTTTACTACATCACCGTGCTTAAGGACCTGCTTGTGTGGATGTACGGAGTGCAAGCTCGTCTGCGTTTTTCGCAGGGGTTGTGTTGGCTTCAGAATGCCAAGCTCTGATCGGCCCTGATTGAAGGATACGGGTAGACCTGATGGGATGGTGCACGAAAGCGCCCGATGTCAAAAGCCCCATGTTAATTGCCCCACGACAAACGCCCCCTCCTTTTTGCCCCGCTTTCAAAAACCCGTGTTTCAGAAGCCCATGACGCGAATCCCCAGTGTCAGGTGGCCGGGTCTTCACCGTGACGGTGGAGCATTCTACGTTTACCTTATAGACACCAAGTGTGCACGCGAGCTTGTGTAACGTAATCATGCCGTACCGGGACTCAAATAACTAATAACTAGATAAAACTTTCCGATATTCAGGCTTGCGCTAATCCCACTCACGTCTTGTCACGTTAGAAGATAAAATATTCACACAATATCAGTGTCCAAACATTTGAAGTTACAGCTTTTACCAGTAAGCATTGAACCAAAGCTTTCGTCGACTCTGAAGCACGCGCAGATTCACAGTTCCGACGAACAGTGAATCTGTCAAAACTGTTAACCCGCAGCTCATGGCGCCATGCTCACCACAGCATCCAACACTAGTTCCGTTCTTCTTACGTCGTTCTAAAACAATATTTCTACCCATCTTGGCAGATAAGGTCTAGAATTATGCTTCTGAGTATACTTCTACGACAACGAAGTGCTTGGCTAGTGATGCAGGTTTATGAAATTGGCCACTTCTACGTTGTTCTACGTTTTTCGGCAGTTCAACCTAACCTTATTTTGTTGTTACTTTGACTTAAGACTCCCATTGTAGACCCCCAACAGATTAGGTTAAGACACGAAGCAATGCTGGTTGAAACGCGAAGAGGGTGGAACGGGGCAGTGAGGACGGGGCTTTTGGCACAGATGGAACACGGGACAGAGTAAATAAAGGCAGGGTTTTCGAAACGCGGGGGTAATGACGCGCAAATTTAGCGACAGGGATTCTGCACGCGAGGCAATTGGGCTAAACCCGACCTCAAGGCAGCTTACTTTGAGTTCTACCCGCTATGCTCCAATCAGAGCCAATCAGAGCTCGGCGTTCTGACGTCAACTCAACCCCATGCAAAAGAAGCAGACGAATTTGCGCTCCGCATTGCTTGTCGCCTTTTCAATATTCAATTTTCATACAATGCCTCGCGGAAACTGGTGCTATGCCGATGGCTGAATAAACAGCACCGCAGTCACGTGCAGCATGAGAACGGCAAGGAGCTCTTTCCGATGCCAGGCGTCCCGTACGCGCTCTTTGCCTTCCGTCGTACTCTGACTGCGCGAGCATGTTTAAGGCCCACGGGACCCCGAAGCACTATCGAAGGTAGGAAGCTCGCGCAGCAGGAGGAAGAACGGAATTCTGCCGTTCTCATCCTTGCGGTGACGGCAGAAGTAACCAAATGATGCTGTACCTTCGATGTTCTGTTAAATGCGCATTGCGTGCGGAGTGACTTTAAACCACGTAATAAGTGGTATTTGATAAGTGCACCTCAATCATGGCCAACGCATTTAATAAAAATCCAGAACGGTTTGTGCTGCTTATTTGTTTTTTTCTATATTTCTCTCAGACCCTTATTCATCTGGTTTATCATAGAGATTGATTAGTAAGTAAAAAAGGTATTAATAAATATGTTATGCATTCCGTAGAAGCAACCTCGGAAGCAATGACGGATGCTGTTACACCGTCCCCCTCTACAAAAGCAACTTCCGTGACGACACAGTCTACCCAAAAGCAACCCACGCATTCCGAGACGGCTCCTATCACGCCTACAAGAACAACGTTGGAGTCATCGACAGCCCCTTCGTGAGCATAAATTCGTGCATTTCAAGAGACGTAAATGCTGACTTCAAAATATAAGAACACTTTCTCGAAAATCCCTTCTGAGCCAGGCAAAGCCTGATATCGCTGTCACGCGAACACCTCAACTGCGTCTAAAATCTTATATTTTTGCTACGTCACGCTATACCAGGACTGAAACTGGCATTCCTTCAAATTGCGTGGAGGCCCAGTGGGTTTTCTGAAACTCCATCATCATTCAGCTGTTCTGAGGTAATGAATGAAGTAAGAACGTAGCGCGAACTATGTGCCGGGTGCGGACTCTCTAGACAAAAACTACTTTTCTTTGTTCAGCCCAGATGGAAAAATACGATATACTGAAACACAAATAGAAGTTCGCTACAACCGTTAATATCCATTCACCCGTCGATACGGTTAAAACTACAGCTTAGCAAGACAACTTTAGGTAACTAAAAAAGAACTATAATTTGAAATGACCATGAGAGAGAGGTATGAGGCAGGGCTCGCACACGGCGTATTGAAACCAGTATTGTGCGGTATAATAAATATTGTCTACTATAATATCCAGAGCAGCTCATTACAGTATCCTTAAACGTCCGTCATAACACCAGTAGACACTCTTGAACTCGTTGGAATCATAATTTCTGCTGGGGTGAATATATGACTAGAAAGTTACTTCATTTGTAAATAAGATCGTTCGTGTCAATTTTAAGGGCGACATTCTGCCAGCCCATACTAAAATATCTTATATGTATAGGAAGTTCATGTGTGCAATAAGCGCATATGGTCAAATAGGATCTTACAATAACTTACAAGAACCTTATTAGAGCACATAAGAACCATATAAGATTATAATAATAGGTTATAAGAAACCTATAACTTATACGAAACGGGTAATAAGTTTTTTTTATAACTTATTATATGATCTTATATAGTTCTTATATGTTTTTATAAGGTTCGTGCATGCTCTTATTTCATCTTATTTGATTTTAAGCGTTTATTAGACATAGAATATTTTTATACATAACGGATTTTTTTTACTATAGTCGGTTACAAGTCAAGAAGGTAAGAGAAGCTCCTCCCACAAGCGTGATGCGCCCGTTTCAGATCGCTCCGCAGCAGTCGAAATAATAGTTCACTGGAAACGCCCCTTGTTCCACTTCAATGGATAGATATTGGCTACAGAGTGATGCCAACTTGTCTCCTACCACCACTTTTTAAGAAAGCGACCTTTGTATTCATCGGAGAGGGAACCGAGCCTCTTAAAGTAGCTTTTGTGTCCATCGGAGGGGGAACCTAACCCCCGAAAGTCGTATTTGTTTCCATCGGAGGGGGAAAAACTCTAATCTCCCCCTCGTGGCTTCCACAACGCTGAGTCAAAGTCGAAAGATAAGGCAAATATTTACCGGAAGGTAAGACCATCCTCCCGCGGTGGCCGCAACGTCACGGAAACGATGGGACGCTATTGGATGCGGAGGCGGCAGAGGGATATATGAATCCCTTTGAGGGGCATTTGCTGCCACCGTCTTGACCTGTAACTTACTATAGGGGCCTTGCTGCTGGTTGCACTCCCCTTGACGTTGTTGGCAGGCGCCATTGTCGCTCGCGTGAGGAGCGCTTACTACGAGAACTGCTGCTTTCGACACTTTTTGCTTGTCGTTTTTTGGAGTCTCGAATTTCACACAACGTGTGCTGCTGGCGTTGTGCCGTTGGCTAAATGGACATCCCTATAGAGTACATATATAAGCTGTTTCTTTTTTAGTGTTACAGATTTGTTTATAAAAAGCCGTGATAGCTACACTTATGCGCTTTGTGTAGGTGAGTTATATGGCCAAGGGGGCATTGTATAGGGGTCTAATCGTAACGATCATTCTGCCAATTAATTAAAATTTGTTAAATGACCTTTAGTTAATAAAAATAGACATATGGTTTCTATGAGAAACTTGCTGAGCGTCATCGAAAACCACTAAATCAACTCTTTTTAGAAAGATATAAACCAGCGGCAGCATTTTTTGGAATTCCCTAAAAACGCTTCATTTGGAGGTGTTTCTAGATTTCGGTTTCTTATCGGAGCGCATCTCTGCGCCCGTGGTGCTGTCCCCAGTGGCTGAGACGCGCATCACACGTGCGCCATACTTTTCTCAATCCTGCGAAGGAGGCAAGGGCAACGTTACTAGAACAAGTTAGTTAGGAAACTATCATAGAGCCTGCCTTGAACAAGTGGTACCGATCCGTACTCGAGACCCGGACTAATGGCGATCGTAACGCCGCCATTTCTCCCGCAGCGGCCACTCGGGGAACTGCACAGCTGTTTGTATTGGCTCGGGAGTATCGTATATGATCAACGTTACTGGATCAACTCAGTTGGCGAAATCCCACGGAGAGCGTGATCCCTTCTAGGTTCTAAGACACGCAATGGCACACCTCAGTTTTAGCTGATAACCGCTAGATTCGGAAATGCTGTTTGAAGCGTCATCCTTCTTGCTCGCTGCGGCCCTGTTTTGAACTGCTGTTTCAAGACGCGCCGCAGCAAGAAGGTTGGCACTTCGAACAGCATTAGCCTGGCTGAGGGGTACGAGAATGGATCACTCTCTCCGTGGGAGTTTGCCAACTGCGTTGATCGAGTAACGTTGGCGAGGGGATGGCTTCGCGCCGCCGCCACCGGGGAACAAGACCGCGGGCGCAAAGATGCGCTACTATAAGAAACCGAAACCTAGAAACGCGTCCAAAATGAGTGCTTTTTTAGAACACCGTAAAATGATGCCCCTGTATTATATCTTCCTAGAAAGAGTTGATATATTGGTTTTGGATTATGCTCAGCAAGTTTCTAATTTAAACTAGATGTCTGTTTTCACTAATAAAAAACACTAATTAACAAATTACACTGAAATAACCGACCGATTGTTATGATTATCCCCCTATACTATATCACCCTGACCGTATAACTCACGTGCAGAAACAACGTAAGTGTGACTTTCACGGCTTCTTTTAAACAAATCTGTTACACTCGAAAAGAAACACCCTGTGTATAGCTTGCACTGATGTAAATTGGTCAGACATAATGGAGGAAAACACGCGTGAGAGGGTAGCTTCCGCTTCGTTAACGAGACTGCTTCTTGCCACCAGAAAGAGGGGTGGGCTTGGGGGAAAGGGCTTGTGAGACCGTTGCTTCCTCTGCGTTAACGAAGCGTTTCTGGCCACCACACAGAAAGCCGGACTGACGTCACCTGGAAGCCATGTATAGTCGATGCCAAGGGGAGAATGGCAGGGCGACTTTTTCCGATGCCGGGCCTCTAACACGCGCTCGTGACCTTCCGTCGTGCTTCGGCTGCGCCAGCTCGTTGGAGGCTCACGAGAAGCTAAAGCATTATCGAAGATAGGAAGCAGGCAGTAGAGGTGGGAAAACGGAAGGGCGCCCATGCAACCACATTCCTGTCAGTGAAGGGGGAAGCATCCAGATCGTGTTACACATTTCATATCCTGGTGAAGGCGTACTGCGTGCAGAGTGACTCCAACCCATGTGACGCAGTAAGCGGTATCTGAGAGCGCCACTTGCTTTTGTTCAAAACACTGAATACCGCACGGAACGCTCGGTGTTGCTGTTTTTTTTTTACTTATTTCAGAGAGTCATTCATATGGTTCACATAAAGATGGTGTTAAATAAGTACATAAATAAGTTAATAGAAATTTATATGCGCTCCATCACCGAAACCACAGAGAAGGTGACGACGTCAAAGGTTAGAACAACCGGCTCTACGCCGCCCTCCACAACGAGGGCTACTACAACGATCACACCTACAACTACTACACAACCAACGTCTCCTGAGCCGACTGACGCAACTTTGCCTGAAACGAGACATCCAGAAGTGGTTGGTGAGTAGATTGGCGAATTTCAAACAATATAAGTGATAATCTTACAATATATATATATATATATATATATATATATATATATATTGGTTTTATAACGTTGGGAACCTGGAGGATTATGCTTAAGGCACCATTCGCTTGAGGTTTTGTTGATACTGTCACGAAGGACAAATGATGAGGTGGCGAATAACTTTAGAAACTAAACGTTTAATGGGGCGAACTTGTGCCCAAAACAAAATAGAGAAAGTCAAGTGTCGCAGGCATCGATGACGGCGAAACAGCAGGATCGAGCGCTGGGGCGAGACTGACTCCGGCTTGCCACGGGGAGCCCCTTTGTACACGCTTGGGCTTCTGGAATAAAAGGCGTAGAAGGTTCGGCGTGTAGGAAATTCTAACCTCGAACCAGCAACGCGGTTCTCGAATTTAGCAGAACATTATATTAGAGAAACAAAAATTCGTACCCGCTGCCATGAATCGAAACCTGGTTGTCTGCGTGGAAGGCACGCGCGATAATCGTTAGGCGACGAGTGCGCTGCCTACCTGGTCAGCTGCGCGCGCGGCAATACTATAATCTGTGCGTTATACCAAATACTGAGTGCGCTTCTGGTATCGAAAGCAGGGTATAGCACTACCAATTGTTACTGGCGTGCAACTATTCTTGGGTGTATATTTGTTGTGGTATTTGATTTGTTATTTAAAAGGCGTCATCGAAGCAATTAGAAGTTTTTAACCCGATGGATCATATGTTTGCTGATTATGTTCTCCAAACAACGTCTTATTTTCAATTCACGTCCTTGTGTCGATTTCAACTTTGAGCGGTGGCATTCTACTGGTTACAATGCTAGGCGCCGACCTTTTTTGTCTCTTGCGGGTAAGATTCGTGTAGTGAAATCGCACAGCAGTCCGTATAGAACTGCGCGTTTTTTTTTAAATTTTTTTTTTTTCAAATTTTAAAGCTTGCACGATAGGTTGCGGAGACCAGTGCACCTTGAATTTTCCAGGGCTTCCCGAACACAAATATTTCGTGGATTGCTTTACCCTTGATTTTGTAGCCGTTATGCTACCGAGCCGAAAAAGGACTAAGTTGGCGGGCACAAGGAAAGAGCGCGTTGCAGGCGGAACAGCACGGGACACAGAGTTGGGAACAGGCCTTGCCCAGCGGCTCCAACTTTATTTTTATATAGTATTCATAAAGTAAGGGTTTACCATCCTACTGGTCCACGCACAATTGTTGGCCCGAACGACTACAGCCATAACTTCGGAGTCTGGAGAATAAGGAAACGCTCTAGCGATTCAAGCTACGGTGGTCCTGGAACTTCCAAAGTTCTGGGCCGAGGAACCAGCTCTTTAATTCGTGCAAGTAAAAAACAAGTTCTTCTTGCACCGACTCACCTTCCATACTTGACAGTAAGAGCTCCTCATCGACAGCTTACCGCTGCAGGCTGCCACCGAAGGTCGCGACATTCTCCCCTCTAGGTGACAACATGTACGACGCCCTCAAGGAAGCTCTGGTCAGTAGCGTTCCTCAGAGCACCGTCGCATTCGTCTGCTCTTCAGCGCTAAAGAACAGGGTGATCGCAGTCCATCACAATTCTCCGCATTTCCGTTCGACGCATCCATCCTTCGGAAACTACCTTCAGAGGTTCCCGGCACCAGTTCGCGTCCGTCTGGTAGCGGTCAACGGACTGTTCTCGGGGAACTTACCGAGCTGGCCGACAGGATTATAGAAGACACCGATTCCGCCTTCGCTACAACACAGAAATCTCCAGACCTCAATACCATCGAACTTCCCAGACCTTTACAAAGGCTGACAAGCGAGGTATCTGAACTTCGGAGTGACTTCCGCCGTCGTACAGAATCAATGTCGCAGCGTTCACAAGGCTGATCACGGTAACGCTCAGGCCGTGACAACTTCCGTCAATCCTCATCATCGCTCTGTTCCGCTGAGACGTCGCAGTGTGGATACCACCGACAGTTCGGATAAGAAACCCGCCACTGCTGTCCTCCTTTTCGTAGGACCAGAAAAGCGGGAATATCGGTCACTAGTGACGTCGAGTGACGACCACCCAGCCATCAGCCGCTTTTTCCACGTCAGCGACCAGATCTCCGAACATGGCGTTTGGTGGACACGGGCGCAGAGTGTCACCACATTTCCACGCTGACGTTTGAGCGCAGAAACCGTGCGCAGACTACAAGCTATCAACGCTTCTCTCATCGCTAACTATTGGGGACGTGCGCGATCGAAAGTGTCGCCGTGGTCGGCCTTCTACGACTGACCGAATGCTGACATGACGTCAGAAAAGGCTATCTCTTCGACAGCAATAAGAAGAACGTAAGAACTTCAATTTTGATGGCGTTGGCAGTGATGGTTTCAATAATTTCAAGCTTCCACCAAGTTCCTTACAATCAGCATCAAACTTGTTCGGATTGTAATGACGTCACGAGAGGAAACCATAGGAAGGCGCCAGCCAAAATATCTCGCCGCTAATAGAGAGGAATCACTGCCCTTGGTTAAACTTTAAGCTCCGAGGACGTTTCCAGTGCTTATTCTTTGTATAACGAACGTCAGCTTTGTGATAATTGGAGCTGATTTTTTTAACATTATGGTGGGCATGTCACGCAAGAAGCAGATCGACGTGACTACTCAGCTACAATTTTTATGCGTCACGTATCAAACCCCAGCGCTTAGTCCTACATTTATGAAGCCACTTTTAAACCCATTTGCTAGTTAACCTGGTGACTACCCTGACCTTACCCGGACCCTAAGCTGAACTCTCGGCGAGGACGTCGAGATTATTTCAGATCGCCACATTTGGACAGCGCTGCGCTTGTCTTTGGCACGGCCAATTGCGGCGGTCAGAAATCTTGACGACTTTCTGGCCGATTGTCCAGCTTAGAGCCCCAGGTTACGCATCAACGGCGTAATAACGAATCAATGTGTCACCCATTACAACCTGACAATGCCACTGTTGACCATGTCACCTAGGACAGGAAACGCTGCGGGTTGCTCATGAAACATTTGAGCACAGGCTCAGGCTCGGCATTCTTCGCCCCTCTTAACGTTCCGGTCCTCCACTCTTTACATGGTTACAAAAAATAGCGGTGTTTGGCATCTATGCCGCGGTTATTGAGACCACAAGCGCAGCTAGACTTTATGACGAGGACCCAAATTTTAAAGTCCCGGATTGCGCAGACTTTTTAAAGGGTAAGAGTTTTTACTCAAAAATCTACCTTACAAAAACGTACCATCACATACCATGGTCCTGTTAATCCTGCCTACGTGCCCAAGACAGCAATTACGAAATCTTTCGGCGTCTCTGAGTTGGTCATCTTATCGTTCAGATTCCGAAATGCACTCCAAAAGTTTCAAGGATTCGTTGATCAGTTCTCCGGGAACACCCGACTTAGATTTTCAACAGGCTGCAAGAGTCTGGCGTTTTGACAAACACTGAGAAGTTTAGTGGTCCATTAGTCCAGCGCCGGTGCTAACGAAGACAACAAGGTTACTTGTTGGCAGGAGCCCCATGGAACGAGCAAATAAAGAGAATGTTTTCACCGAAGTTTGGATTACCGCAGCTAGACTTTCACAGGCAGAAGATTGACTCGAAAGGTATCCGACCACTTTCATACAAAGTCAAGGTTGTCCTCGAGTGTCCTTGTCCTAGCGCGTTCTCCCGTGGTTCCTCGGACTTATTCATATTGTCACGGATGACACACGGCAAGACGAGGGTGAAATAAGGAAGATAAAAAGGAACTAAAGGTTTAGTTTGGCGAACCTGTGCCAAACAAAAGACGAAATAACTGGGCGTCGCTCGCGTCGATGTCTGCGTCGCAGCTGGATAGCGCGCTGGCGAAAGACTGACTCCGGCTTGCCACGCGGAGCGCCTTATATACACGAGTGGGCTTCTGGAGCAATCGCCGTAAAAGAATCGGCGCGTAGAACATTCGGACCTCGAAGAAGCAACAGGGCTCTCGAAGTTACCAGAACGCGACATTTACAGGACAAAAGACACAAAAAAGTGCCTCCCCTACTAAGTATCGACCCTCGGCCCTTTGTGTGGGAGGCAAGAACGATAACCATTCGGCCACGGCCGCGCTTGCTCGGGGGCGCGCGTGGCACTACTCCCCCTTTACAAAACGCATCGTCTCGATGCAAAAAAGAAAACAAATAAACATGAAACAAAAGACAGTAATTCCTAAACAATCGACACAGCGTTCAGAGTCCTATCTGTTGTGGTCAGACATGTACAAATTACTCAAGAAAGGTAGTCAAGTTAAGTTACTGAGTATCGACGCCAAAAGTAATTGGAGTAGAGTAGAAATTGCACATTTGCAATAGTAATTGAGTAAACTACTAACTACTGTAAAAAGTAGCGAGTTACTTTGAAGTTACTTTCGAAGTTACTTTTTTATATTTTTGTGGTAGCAAAATGAACAGCAGTTTTAATCCGTGAAACATTCTGCGAGCCTAAAATAAATGCAGTCACTTTATGGCTTGCGTTTTCACCAAATTAGTTTATCCGCTCGCAGAAGCAATTCACCTTCAAAGTTCTTGATAGATAGCTAAAACGTCCTTTCTGTCTGATAGCTAAAAAGACGTTCCACCGACGTGCTAGATGGAACGGCAGCGTTGAATTTCGGAAACAGGCTGTGCAGGGTCGGGTAAGCATGTGAGGTTCGCCACGGCTAGAGGGTCTTTTATAACAAACTCTCCTCCTTTTTTTCTTTTTTCTTCGGCAAGTTGAGATTGTTATGACTGGCCCCTCTTTATTCCCACGACGTTCGGGAAGTACGCTGGGCGAGTGCACCTGACCGTCAAGGGTACAAGTCTCGCGCCACGATGATGAGATCATCCGGACGACTGCGCGTCTCGTAGCAATGCTAGTGCTACGCTACTGAAAAAAAAAATTGTTTTGGTTTAACAAAAGATGAAACGAAGTATACTTCGCCGCTGACGCCGGGTCCAACAGGGGGCATGCTGCCCTCCCAAGTGTGACTCGCAATCCTCGCCGGCGACTACGGTATCCTGACGAGCCTGACACGCCTGACAAGCAAATCGTTTTAAACAAAGAGGAGGTCTCCCTGGCGTGGAAGGTCGGAAGGACGCGAAGGATTACGTGAACAAGCATCGCCGCTTGTACAATTGCAGCTGGAAGCGGGAACGTGCTCCCATGAACGGCTTATCTGTGTCTGCGTTTGTCCGCGGGGGAGTCCGGTTTGAAATGGCGTGTGCGCTGACGACGAGGCGACCATGGGAACAAGCGCCCAGCTGCGAGGTCATTTTAGTGGCGCCTCCCCAAGAACCCCCAAACCGCTTCGGTTAGAACTCACTAAAGGCAGATAACATTAAAACAAACCAACAACCCTCGGAGTGTCCCCTTCTTTCACGGTTGCAGCTGAGGCGCGGCGTCTGCGTGCATTACCGGATTAGGTTAATACCCGACCAAGGCTTGTTAAGCATCACCTCCTGCTCCTGCGTTCGTGCGCGCCGGTGTTATGTTTTGGCTGCTCGTCACCACTTTGGCGCAAAGACGCCTTTGATGCAGTTTTTACGGCTGCCGAGTAATAGTGCGTGGGAACGGAATGTGAGGGGGCCCCTTGTTCGGGAATGCCACTTCATCTGCCGGCGTCTTATTTATTTCTGGCTCAAACTTTCGTGATGAGCAAAAGTAGCACTAGATTTCGAAAGTAGTTAGTCGTTTGAGTAGAAGTTACCTGAAAACAGTAGTTAAATTAAACTACTAATTACCCAAATAAAGTTGTAATTGAAAGTTACCAAATTACTCGGAAAAGTAGTTAAACTATAGTAGTTTGAGTAGAGTAGTTGAACTACGTCCAAGTCTGGTTGTGGTACGGCTTGAGGCGAACGATGTAAATGACCTCGGATCGCGGCGGGCGGCGTGACGAAGGACGTGTTCTGTCGGGCAGCACCTCGTGTTCGAATTCCCAAGGGGGCGAAGAACCTTGTAGGGTCCGAAGTAGTGTTTCAGGAGCTTCTCGCTAAGACCGCGGCGCCGTATTGGTGTCCACACCCAAACCCGGCCTCCGGGATGAACGTGGACGTCACGACGACGATGGTTATACTTGCGTGCGTCGACTCGCTGTTGGTCTTCAATCCTGATTCTTGCCAGTTTACTAGCCTCGTCCGCGCGCTGAGAGACAAGTTGAGCGTCGTTGTGGCCATCGTCGGTTGGCGTGTGAGGTAGCATGGCGTCGAGCATTGTGATAACCCTTCGGCTGTGTACCAGTTGGAAAGGCGTCATTCCCGTGGTTTCTTGAACCGCCGTATTGTATGACAACGTAACATACGGTAGTACTTCATGCCACTTTCTATGCTCCACGTCTACCTACATAGATGTCATGACAGCGATCGTATTGTTGTATCTTTCGTTCAATTCATTTTTCTGTGGATGATATGCTGTCCTGCTGCAATGGCTGGTCTGTCTTAAACGAAGGATCTTTTGAGTTAGTTGAGACAGAAAGGCGGAACCGGGGACGGTTATCAACACTTCTGGAGCGCCGTGCCAGAGAACAATAGATTCGATAAAAAAACTTGGCGATTTCAACAGCAGTCGCGAAAGGAATGGCCTTTGTCGCGGCGTATCATGTCAGATAGTCTGTCACCACGATAATCCACCGGTCCCCAACGTCGAAGTAGGGAATGGACATAGTAAATCCATACCAATCTGCTGGAACGGTGCCACCGGCGATGGAATCGGCTGGAGGAGTTCCGCAGGATGTATGGGCGGTGTCTTTCGACGTTGGCACTCTCGAGAGGTTCAAGTGTAATGGCGGTCGAACTTCGGGAGCCTCGGCCTGTAGAACTTATCGCGAATGCGTACGAGCGTCCAACTGTAGCCGAGGTATCCAGCGGTGGGATCGTCGTGGCAGGCCTCGAAGATATCTTCAAGTAAATCTTCCGACACAACCAGGAGCCACGTCCACTTGCCAGCCCCAAAGTTCTTCTTGTAGGGAATACTATGACGAAGGTTCAAAGAAGGTAGAGAGCGTATGAGGATCCGGGGAACCGCGCCTCCTTGGCCTTTCAAGAGGCAATCAGCTCCCAAAGTACCGGATGGTGTCGCTGCCGTGCTGACATATCCGTGACGTCCAGTGCCGCGAAAAGTTCACGTCGTCATTTCTGTCCGTCGCGGCTGACTCCACAGGAACTCCGGACAGGCAGTCGGCGTCGTTGTGCTTGCGGCAACACTTGTAGGTGATCGTGATGTCGAACTCTTGGAGCCGCAGGCTCCACCGCGCAAGTCGTCCCACGGAGTCCTTGTGGTTGGCAAGCCGACACAGTGAGTGGTGGTCGGTTATAACTCGGAACGGGCGTCCATACAGCTAAGGTCTGAACATGGTTATTGCCCCGACAACCCCAAGGCATTCCTTTTCTGTTGATGACTAGTTGCATTTTGCCTTTGAGAGGGCCCGACTAGCGTACGCGATGAATCTCTCGGCGCCGTCCTGCACCTGTGCAAGCAGCACCCCAAGCCCGGTGTTGCTGGCGTCTGTGTGACTTTTTGTTTCGGCATCCTGGTCGAAGTGGCTCAGTACCGGAGCTGACTGCAGACGTCGCTTTATTTCGTCGAACGCATGCTGTTGTTCCTCGTTCCAGTCGAAGGAGACGGAGTCTTTGGTGAGGTGAGTGAGCGGCGCTGCGTCCCGGGAAACGTTCTGGACAAATGGCCGTGGAAGGCACACAGACCCAGAAACCTGCTGACGGCCATTTCGTCGGATGGTACTTGGAAAGAAGCTACGACGGTAGTCTCCTCGGGGTCGAGGTGAACCCCTTCACAGCTAATAACGTGCCCGAGAAACTTCAGTTCGCCATCGGCAAACCGACACTTCGTCGACTTGAGGGTGAGGTCGGCGCTCCTGATGGCCTGGAGAACCGCCTTTAGGCGCTAGAAATTCTCATCGAAGGTGCTTGAAAAACAGCGACGTCATCGAGGAAGACCAGGCATGCTTGCCATTTTATTCCCACCAACACGGTGTCCATGACGCGCTGAAACGTCGCTGGCGCCGTACAGAGTCCGAACGGCATCACTTTGAACTCGTAGAGTCCATCTGGAGTGATCAATGCCGACTTTCCTCTGTCCCGCTCGTCTACCTCGATTAGCCACTATCCACTCTTCAGCCCTACGGACAAAACTAACCAGCGTGGCGGAGTCGATCAAGCGCGTCGTCGATTCATGCGAGTGGATAGACGTCTTTTTTTAAATACTGTTTAGCCTCCTGTAATCTACAAAAAAGCGCAGGGTCCAGTACTTCTTAACCAGGACCACTGGTGTGGCCCACGGGTTGTTCGATGCCTGGATGCAGTTATCGTTGAGCATTTCTTGTACCTGCTCCTGGATGGCTTCCCTCTCTTTTAAGGAAACCCGGTATGGCGGTTGACGAACAGTTTTCGCATCATCGTCGATGATAATCCTGTGCTTTGCGATTGTCGTCTGGCGAACCCCGGATGGCGCGGCGAAGCATTCGTGGAATCCGTCGAGTAGCTCGATGAGTTTTTGTTTCTGCTGGGATGAAAGCTTCCGTTTGACGTCGAGCTCCGATTGCGCATGCTTTTACGGGCCGGGTACGCGTGATTCTTCAGCTACCGAAAGTGCATCGGTTACATCGCAGAAGTCTTCGACGAGGGCGATATTCGCGCGCTTGGTTAGGTACTGTGGCTCGTTCCGGAAGTTCGTAACGAGGATCATTGTGCTGCCGTCTTGGAGCTTCGTGACACTCCTGGCATTGCCAATACATTTACCTATAGAGCAAGGATATGCCGCCTTCCAAATAGCGCTTTTCTGCAAGTGGCCTCGTCGGCCCCGGCGAGTACACTTGGTCGAGGTGGCAGGCTCACATGATCGGTAAGTACACGGACCGCGGATGACAATGGTCTTCAATCCCCTAAATGTGGAACGGGTTTTCAGAGCAATTGCTTATTTTCCCCAAGGTAGATGACGGCGCCGTATTCAGACAAGAAGTCCATTCCGAGAATGATGTCCCTCGGGCAGTCCTGCAGCACGTTGAATTTCAGTGGACAGGTATCGCTGTGTATCTTTACACGTCCAATGCACCTTCCTGACGGCATTATTAGGTGACTTCCGACGGTTTTTATTGGCGGGCCGTCCCAACGAGCCATCCCTTTCCGAAGTCGACGAGAGAGCTTCCCACTGAAAACGGAATAGTCTGCACCGGTGTCGATGAGCGCCGTCGTGTCGTGGCCGTTGATTATAACGTTGAGGTTGTTTGACACCTTAACGGATGCGCCGTTTCGTTGCGTGTTGTCATTAGAGTGGGAGCTCTCCGGCGTTCTTGGGCGCTTTTTGCTTCGTTCGTCTTCGGGAACACCACCTCCAGGCGTTGCCGCACTCAGTTTTTCCGACGAGACAGGGGAGACAGGCTGTCCCGGTGAGAGCGGCGAAGGAGTGAAGCAGGACGTCGGGGTGATGGTGAGCGGGATCCTTGAGGTGGAGACGGCACCGGAGATGGTGAGCTTCGCAGATACTCTTCAATTTCACGTGGACTCTCGCCGTACCTAGGACGTGGGTCATTCGGCGGGAAACAGCGAACTCCGAGCTGATGGTAGGGACAGCGCCGGTAGATGTGGCTTGCTTCTACGCAATGACAAAGGAGGCGCCGGTCTGCAGTCCACCAAACGTTGGTCTTCCTCGAGTCACGCTGCTCTGGGCATGGAGCATACTGCGGCGCCGGTGCCTCACGAAGGGGAGCTGACTGGTATTGACGTCTGCCGGAAGGTGCTCTCTTGGCGACGGCGACGTAGGTCAAGGTCGGCTGTTGGGGAGCCAATGCGACGAGAACCTCTGGCAAGGGCGCCTGGTGTGCCTCATCGCGAACAGCCTCCGCAATCGAAACAGCGGCTGGGCGTTCTGGAGAAAGGAGCAACTGTTTCAGTTCTTCTCGAACAACACCCCGAATGACCTCCCGAAGGCCCTCCATGTCAACGCCGCCGAGGTCAGGGTGGGATGATGGAAGGGGTGAGGCGGTAGGTACGCCGGCGAGTCTGTGATAATGACCCTCTCTGGCAGACAGCGCTTGTTTAATGTTTGTTGCCTCAGCAACAAAATCCTCCACGGTTATCGGAGGAATGCGATCGAGGCCGCCAAAAATCTCGCTCTTCACGCCTCTCATCGGGACGCGCAGCTTTTTGTCTTCGGTGGTTCCAGGGCCGGTACGAGCGCACAGGAGCAGCACATTTTCAGTGAAGTTTGTCACGCTCTCGTTGAGACATCGGCACCTTGTTTGAAGGATGTTGTCGGTGTTGGTTTGTGAAGGTCCGCTTCAGTTCCTCCATGCACGTCTCCCACGTCGTAAGGGAAGCCTCGTGGTTCTCAAACCCAGTGCCTTGCCGTTCCCTCCAATGAGAAGTAAATGTTTTGCAGGCGTTGTTCTACCGGTCATGCGACGTAGCAGGCCACACATTCGTGGTGCTGCAGCCAGTCCTCCATATCCTCGCAGACTTCGCCGTGGAATGATGTTTTCGTGCGAGAAGCGACAGGCAGGTAGACGACAGGCGACACTCCAGGAGGAGCTTGAAGTTTACGCCGGCTTTGCTTTTTTTCTTGTCTAGCAGAAGTTCAAATTCCGGATCCGCTCCCTGGATGCGGCGACTTACTCGAGCTTCGGGTTCCTCGAAGAGTGGTCTTCTCGCCGTGCTCGGGGTGGGACTGTGGGGTGGTGTACGAGGGAGGCGGTACATAGGGTGTGTTACCCCGCACCTCCACTAAATTTTCACGGATGGCACACGGCAAGACAGTGGTGAAATAAAGAAACTAAAGGCTTAATGTGGCGAACTTGTTACACACAAAAGACGAGATAAGTGGGCGTCGCGGGCGTTGATTTCGTCGTAGCAGCAGGATCAATGGCTGGCGAAAGACTGACTCCGGCTCGCCACGCCGAGCACCTTTTGTACACGCGTGGGCTTCTGGAACAATGGGTATAGAAGGATCGGCGCGTAGAACATTCGGATTTCGAAGAAGCAACAGGGTTCTCGACTTTACCATAACGCGACAATTACAGAAAGAACAAAAGGGTGAGTTCATTCCCAGGCATCTAACCTCGGCCTGTTGCGTGGGCGACAAGAACGATAACCATTCGACCACTGGCGCGCTTGCTCGGAGGCGCGCTTGGCAATATTTACAAGCCTTTTATTACTCACTGCGCCACACTTTGACACCCTTTGAAAGCACTACGAGACCCAAGATTGGGGACGAGAGCGCCCGGAGGATTTATTGATCAATGTCTTAGACTGTTGTTTTTTTTCTTATATAAATATTGTGAATAAAGCTCTGGTTTACTGTCATATACTGGTACCCAGAATGTTTTAGCCGCGGCGGATTAAACACGTGTGGTTCAGAACCCGACAAGAGCAACTAGTCTATGTTCAAAATATTTCTACATAGACTGCTTCAAGGTGAGCAGCTTTCTGGTGTTGCACTTTGCCATTGCCCAAGGCCACCAGAAATTAAGGATGGGGTCGCGCTTAAAATACTAAAGGGCATGGAGCGCCTATCGATTAGACAAGAGTGTATTCGCCCCAGTTTTACTCATGCTGCTTATAAAGAATCTTAACAACATTTAGAAGAATCTATCTATTTTCAATCCCTGTTAACCGATGACTTATAGATGATACAGTTTAAACTTTGTTCAACATTAATTTAGAACAATGCATGGGCCAGCGATAGTGGCACTGACGTAGTCGAGTTGGAGCCCGCACTTCCGCGTCCGAGCCTCTTCAATATTTTCCTCGCGCAAAACCGTATCTACGACACAAAACATAAACTATTACGTTTGGTAATCATGCTATTTGTTTTTATCTTGCGGGCAATTAATAAGGTAGTCATGCGTGAATGGCTATAGCAAAAATTCTTAGCTCTGATACATACCACGGTTTCATTCTTTGGTCCCCATCTTGAACTGGAGAATCAAGCATCCTCGCAAAATGTGACGCAGGCAGTCCCATCGTTGAATTGTTTCTCTGTTCGGTTTCTCTGGAGACGTTGTTGCTTCTTTTACGTAGTGTTCAGAAGAATTGACTAGTATCTGGACTCATCCCTCACAGTGATGCCCCAAGGCTGCCATAAATCACTTCGGGCATACACCAGGAACGTGGGAACGTACAGCATACTGCTCCGACAAAACGATATTTGGCTTTCTCGTGCGCAATGCCTTTGATGACTGCTTCCAGAGGAACGGATGTCTGAATATAAAGATATGTTACGGCGAAGTCTGGATGCATGAATATGTCGGTTCCAGTGTCTATGAGTACAAGATCATACAAGAGAAGCTGTAGGGTGGTCTTTCGTGATTTTTTGGGGGGCTCGAAATCTCGCCATGCGCCATGTCGATGAAGTGATGCCCTATGTCTTTCTATACACAAAGACAGTGTTTTCAAGCTCACGCGAGCTCTGTAGCAATGTGATCGACTACGCCTGCTTTAGTAGTTGGCAGAACAGAGAAGCACTGTCTAGTACTTCATATTTTTTCATACGGACCGGTCTTTAGTCGGAGTGCAGACGACCCGGCGTTCAAGGGTAGACTTGTCGGTGCTCAAAATGGCACACGTAAATCCCACCGGGAAGACTGCTAAATGAAAAGATAATATTAAATATAAGTTTTTGCTGCTAATATATGTTCGTGGTTAAACTCATTTGGTACTTTCGTCGACGAAGTTACTCGATATGCTTCTGTGTTCCTCCAAAACTAAAAACTTGACCAATTAACGAATCCTCTGCATGCAAACCAATGAAGAAAGTGTCGAATGCTGTTCATCAACGTGACGGAACGCGGCTTACTATAAGGGAAAAGTTGTTTCGCGGAACCGCTCAATAAAGACCGGAAGCACAAAAATACCCTAAAGGGAATTGATAGGTTAGAGCTTAGGGGCACAAGCGCGCATGAATTAAAAAAAAAAAAACATAAAAACATGGTTTTACCTTGGAAGCGGTTCATTCCATCCTAAATTAAAACACTTAATCAATCAAATTTTTTTCAGAGGAGTTTCTATTGGCCTGCATGGTGGGAGGATACGATGAGCCTCCTAACATGGAGGCTCTGGATGAATATTGCGACTACCAAATATTCACAGACGTCAGATACGACTTCAAGTCAAAAAATGTTACTGCTATTAAAAATCGTAAGCACGTTTGGAGAACTCACCATCTATGTAGTGAATAGTATATTTCAGAGAGAACAGGCTGATAAATGCGGACGTAATTGCCAACGCCGTTCAAGATATCTCTTGAATATTATCAATAATGTATCTAAGATGTGGAGCTCGAACTCTTTGTAATATAAAGGATATTAAAATTGGCGGCGCGCTTGTGCGTCTAAATATTTCAGAACATTCTCTCGAGGCATTCTTTGAACGAGCTAAATCAAAATCCGCCGGCACGAAAACCCGCTACCTGCTATCAGTTGACCAGGACAGTTTGGAGACCCTGGACAAGATATTCGCTGACCAGCAAAAATTGGTGCTGGAGCACAGAAAAGCAAGCATATCGGGCTACGGATTTGCCCGAGTTGATGTTCATGAGCAGGATTCGAAATTGAAACGTGCGTCTTTGAAACTAAACGTAAGTTTTTGTACTAACCTGCAGTAGGCGTTCCTCTGTATGACTCATTAAACCCTTTACAAAAGTGCACGCAATATATCAGATGCAACTATACTTTGCACATGCTCCCTGAGCATGCATTAGACACAGGGTGGAAAATAAGAATTACTGTCATTTAAATTATGATTTAAATTATGATATATTAAATCAGGCCAGTTTTGCTATGATTTAATCAAATCATACCCGAAGTAATAATTTAAAAAATGTTGTTACCATTTGTGAACCTTTTGATGCTTTCGTATTTAAATAAAATAATTATTAAGTAAAAAGATAGATTGGGCATCTGTTGTATTCGCGTAGACTAGGTGGCCACCGTCCGAATACTTAGGTTTATTGATCAGGAGCGGATCAGCGTTCGGGCACGACTGGCTTGCGCCATCGGAGGCTTCTGTGAGTCCAGGTCGCGCTCTGCGGACACGCGCTTCTGGCCGCAGATTGCTTTTGGTATTTGGTGGTCGCGTGGAGCTCCGCTGGCCATCACAGCTTCAAACGACCTGAAAGAAAGTTCTTCTGAGCAAATCACAGCATTGAACACTATTTCGACCTTGCACTTTGTTTGGCAACTGTGTAACATCCTACTACAACAACATCAGAACGCAAAACTAACGAAAACTAGAAAATGATTGGCCTATAGAAATTAAGTAAGAACGCGCAAGAAAATAAACAAAAAAAAATTTAACCAGAGTCTTCGGGATTTTTGGTTTTGTTTAGTATGGCGGAAATCCGACCAAAAAAAAAGTTGCTCATAAAACTGTACTTTACACTAACAGTAATTCTTTGTTCCGCATTGTTATCAGTGATCGGACGAATTGGTCAATCAATCTATCATGCTGAGAGACGCATCTAGTTGTAAAGAATCAATTTTCTAGCTTCAGTGATTTAAATCGAATTAATTTGATTTGAATAAAATAAAAATAAATTAAATCAAATCTCCCGATTAATTTAAAGGTATGCGGAGGGCAAGTTCGTCTGCTTCTCGCGCAGGGGGTACCGGTGACGTCAGAACGCCGTGCCCTGATTGGCTGATCGCGGCCCCCCTATCTGAGCGTCGTCTGCTCCTTTGCAACGTCGTCTGCGTCTGTCTTACCTTTCCTGCGACTTTCGGAAGTGCAGAGGCCAGATTCACAAAACCATGTTACGCCGAAAGAGTGCGTAAGACAAAACGTGAGAACAAATTCGTATTCACGAAACGAAATTATCGTAAGTTTTGCTCAGGTTACGACGGAATCCTACGACGATCAACTCAGCATGGCCGACAGCGTCGCTCAGTTACTCGGTCGCGACGACCAACGGACGTTTATTTTTGTACGTGCTCTTCTCACGCGTCACGACTACAAGCAGCAAGAAAAAAAAGTAAAAAGTACTTGAAATAAACCACGACGAACAAGAACGCTGGATCCACAAACACCCGGGAAATGCTCTAACGGCCACGATTCCACTGACCCCGTCCAAGCGAGCACGGCAAATAGGCCTAGCAGCGGCGCAGCGGTGCTCCGACGGTCCTTGGCCAAGACCGTCTGCCCACGACCGGCTGGCGTGCTGAATGGAATATGCCCGCGCGACCCTTGTGAACCCTTCAATCTCTTCCTCTTGTCATCGCCTCGTTTTCCGAGGCAGCGGCGACTCTCGACGGTGAAAAAGCGGTGAATCTCCGACAGACGCAGGAAAGGTAAAGCAGCCATCGCTTTGACTAGCAGACGTAAAGCAGACGACGTAACTGCACCAACCCGCCGACGCCGTTTAAGAGTGAGGAGTCTCGCCGCACACGCAAGGAGGGAAAAAGTATTTGGGATGGAACTTGCAGACACTCTCGCTTCTTAGCAGACAAACCTCGGCGCCTCGAGACACCTCGCCAGCGAGTCCCTTGACTTCCCTCCTTGATGCGCGTCTGCTAGTTGTTCGACAAAAACAAAGTACCGCTCGAGTTATTTCGTCTCCCCTCTCTAAAAGGCGAAGTCGAGCTCGCTCGTAAAGACCGGCACTTCCGAAAGTCGCAGGAAAGGTAAGACAGACGCAGACGACGTTGCGAGCAGACGACGTTGCAAAGGAGCAGACGACGCTCAGATAGGGGGGTCGCGATCAGCCAATCAGGGCTCGGCGTTCTGACGTCACCGTTACCTCCTCTCTCATGCGCAGAAGACGAAAATGAGCCCACTTGCGAGGCGTATTGTCCGGTGATATCCGAAAGTTAACAAATTTTTGCGCAGGTCAAGAAGAGAGGGTCTAAATGTTTACAGATGTTGTATTTTTTTTTTTTTTTAAGACGCCCCATTATTCGTTGAGTCAAATATGAACAACAATACGAAACTTCGCGCCAAATTTCGCAACTATGCATGGCTGGTCGTGTCGTGACGTCAGATCACGCAAGGCAACGCCAGAATCATGGGCGTTGACTTATTCCCGGTTTTGATCGCAGTGGTCGATAGCAAGTTCAGAGATCATCGTCGAAGAACTGAGCTTGCCTCAGCACCGTAAATCTTGTCTTTCTTAAAACCAAGTTATTTTACTGATACAGCAGAAATTTCGTGGATGTGTTTGCATGATTTTAGACAGAGCTTCCGTTGTTGCCAACGAAAACGCTGTGTGTTTTGCGGGTGTAATCTGAGCGGTTGGGGTCTCTTTAAGATTTCATTCCTCGTGCGGCGGAGGATTAAAATTCGGTTATTGTGCGGATGATATTCCTAAAAGCAATGACAATAAAATTTAATTGTTTTCTGGAAAACAAAAACTTTACTGGACAATCCCTTTCATACTCTTCAACCAAATAATGATTTTTGGTTTCCTGTTGGTTAGACAGGGATGCCATGTCAGCGTCCGGCGTGGACTGTGATCTAGATGCACCCAACACGAGTCTCGCTTAAGCATGTCGGCGTTCAATTTCACGCTTGCCCCTGAAAGCGGTGTCCAAAGAATGGTTGCCACTAATCTTGCCTCGTGTCGTTTTGTAACGGGCATAGACCTTTGCGAAAATCGTCTTCTAAGCGCTGCCATAATTGTCTGCTGGGTTGTGAGACATCTCCTGAGCATGCGCTGTTGTGCTGTTGTGCAGTTTATCAGACGCTGAGCATGCGTCCACATCTCAGTGACTCAACATTTTTTGCCGGGATAATAAGCGATGGAAAGGTCTAAAGAGACGCTTGGAGTGGCATAGTCAATGACAACGCGAGAACTTCGACACGAAGTCGTTTTAGTGAAAGAAGTCGAGAAGAAAGAAAATATGTTAGACTTGACAGGGATATTTTTCTTTTCGTGCGGTCGCCACGTTACTTGAACCAATGATGCAACTCTTTTAAGTCTTGGAAAGGCCCAGGGATCAAACTCCGGACCAGACGGGTTTTTTCAAAGGCCACAGGTCGCCTAGACGGAGCGAGTGGCGCTCTATTTAAGGTGAAAGTCAATTCATTTTTGCGTAAATCTCCACAACGGTGACTTCCCCTAAATCAAACTATCTTATCCCTCAATCGATTATAAAGAGTGAACTTTCAGGTTGCTCCACATAAAGGAGGGAACTCCGTCGGGCGCCCTTTGATGGCTTCGCTCTCTGCCTCTTGCCTGCAGTCCTCCTTTCATTTTGGATTTTGCGGAAGAACAAAAAAGAAACGACTGGCTACTTATTTTCTACTCCTAAAGGGAGCACAAATGTGCGCTAAGAGACTGGGAAATAAGGATGCGTTGTCAGTGGAGATGGGATCCAGAAGAAAGCGAACAAGATACACAATGACGATAATAATCCCTGGAGAAGGGGAACAAGGGGGACAAAGGACAAACACGAATCTCCGAACGCAGCTAGTTGACTGGTGCGCGACCGAAAAAAACCGCCTGGTCCTGGCGGATTTCGGTCGCGTCCAGTCACCTACCTGTGTTTGGAGATTCGTGTTTGTCCTTTGTTTCCCTTGTTCCCCATCATCATTCTTGTCCAGCTCGCTTGCACCTTCACCTTACAATATATAAACGTTGAGTCAAATGGATTGATGGTTGTTTGAAGGGATGACATAAATCGGTTTCTGAACGTATCGAGCTAAGGCTTTCCACAGAGATGGTCAAAGAATGTGCACAAGGGGTATACAAAATTCACCCAACAAACGTAGCTGAGTCAAACGTTAAAATTGAAAAACCTAAAATGTCTGCCCAGACGACCATGTGCTAGCCAAAGACGTCTAATTGGCGCAACAGCCGACAGATGCCGGCAGAGCTCTGCGCATCGACAAGTGGCGATCTACAGTAGAGGGACCGCGAGTACTGCATTTGGCACCGTCAGCTTCAGAGATGACACCGCTGCTGCCGGAGGCTTGTCTCGGTGTTTTCCCTCAGCACTGAGACCCGCCTCGCCCAGCGTAGAATTATACAGGAGCCCGGAGGTTGTCGTCGCAACTCCGCCTGAAAACAACGGTGAACCTCTTTCGTCCCCTGGCACTCCCTGTAACAAAGAACAACCTTCACTCGCTCGTATGAAGGTGAGGGCATTATGAAAATGACTTACACCATAAAACAGCACGGATGAAAGTGGCAGACAAGAAAATAGACGCGGTAACAAACGGAAAGTGCAAAGCGGACGGCGACACGTAGCCAGAAAGAATTGTCCAAAAAAACTGAACAACGCTACTATTTTGTTCTATTTGTTTGAGCGTAATTTTTGTTTATTGATAGGATAAACTAATCATGCACTCACAATTCGTGCAGAAAAACAGTGCGTTGTTTCTGGCTTAGAAACGTCATCTGCTGTTGACCCACTCTGGACGCCCATGTGCCGTGTAATCGTCTGCAACCGCGGTACGGCTCAAGCGTAACGCATGCAGAAAGCCTATAGGGTGTAGAGAGTGTCCATCTAAAATGATATGCAGCACTTGCGATTTAATGACGGACGGCTCCCGCGGAGATCGGTCGCGAAGTGCGCATGCGCTGCTTTGTAGCCTGGCGAAGAGGAAAGCAGCCGTAAAAACAGAGACGTTCGCAGACGATCAACGGTTTCGCGCCTCCTCGCAGCTCGTATTACAATCGTGACCCGTAAACCTCGTGACGCCGACCGAGCAGTGGGAAGGTCTCTGTAATCTCTAACCGCCAGAGGGATTGGATGAGGCTGAACCCTTTGAATCGGCAGCGGCCAATCCTAAACTCGTCAAACACAAAGTCGGAGTCGAAAGTTCGCGGAGCGTGCCGATTAGACGTCGGCGAAAAAAGCGCGAAGTCATCGTCGTGATAGGCCAATCGGTGCGCTCCATCAAATTCGGCCCGAACTTTGTGTTCGACGAATTTAGAAGGCCTAGACCATCCAGGCAGTGTTTTTGTTTTGTTTTTTCGACAAATTTGGCATATAATTATATATGTAGAGATTTTACGCGCCGCCATCTGTCGGATATCGGACGCGTCTTTATAAAATTATCAGTTTTGGCCGTATTTCGGCCCTATTCATTTCTTTTATTTGGTTCAAACTTGTTATAACGTCTGGTGGTACAAGTAGAGAGACAAATGTTTATTTCTGTTGTTTTTCGCTCTCCCTTATAAATTGAAAATTGTAAGATGCCTCTTTCTTAGTAGACGGCCTCAGTAGGTATGTATTTTATGTTTTTTGTTTCTAAGGTTTTACTCGCGTAAGTATGTTCAGCAAACTTTTTATATCCTTAATGCACGCTCTTCAGCCACCTCTCTAAAGAAGATTAGCTCAATACGTTCACAATCAGATTTATGCAGCCCTTTCAAACAGCCATCGACCCTTTGACCCACCTATAGAGGAGAATTAATGAAGTGCCCGAGGATATCTCTGAAAGAGCCACCATACTTTTGTCCTCTTTCTGTCATGTTCTGTCATTCTGTTCCTCCCAGTTTGGCGACCGGTTCAGGCGTTGAAAGCGCAGGCTTTCCCCCAATTGGCCTCCAGATCCACCCAGAGGTGGCGCAACCGTCGCGCTATCATCATCATTAAAGTGGGGATAGCATGGCCGCCCCATAGGCTCTCCATGTTTGCGCGCGAGGCGGTGTAGATTCTTCCATTTATTTTGTCGCAAAGTATCGGTGGGACAATATTTAAGCGGAAAAGGATACGGTACCATTCGGTGCTTCAGTGAAGATCGAATCGTGTTACCAGCGTACGGCCTAAATTTATATAATCGCTCGTGTGTTTGCGTCGTCTGCTGTAGGGAGATGTTGGAAAGCATGGATCACCACGACGGATGCCTGTCTCCTGGTGAACTGCACTGTTTTTGTGATATATTTGTTTCTTTCGAAAGAGATGTGTCAGTTCACCAGCGTGGGAATTCAACAAAACAAGGAATTCGACCCCGGATAACATAATACGGGTACTGTTGGCTGTGAAATCGCAGGTTCTAGGCATTTTTGTTTTTGTGACTTTTAGCTTTTGCAATAAGATAAATATTTAGCATGAAGAAAGGTTAGTGCTGTATCGAAAATTACCGTGAGTTCCACTGCAGTCAACGTTTCCCTTTAGTGTGCCATGGTTTGGGTAAGTTTTTCGGAGCCGGAACAACTCTACTACGTTGCGATGAGGAGAGAGTGCCTTTTCTAGTTAAGATCCAGAAACTGTTCGTTGGCAGGACAACAGAAAAAAGTGAAACAAGCTATTCTAATAAATCTGCCGCGAGTGGAACAAACGGGTGTAACCGAGCAACGCAGTAGCGTGCGTGTTATTGGATGCTTTTCCCGGTAGTGTAAGTTCGCTCGCTTCAATTTTCTTGGTGAGGGCCTCAGATGCCAAAAGGTTAAGATTATAAATTTCTGGCTAAATGACCTTCTATTCAAACATAGTACACCCTGCAACTCCAACAAATGACCCGCACCACGACAGAGACGGCGTCGGCCGCAGCGACACTCTTTCATTCATGAGGGCTAGCGATTCTCACGAGACTTTCTGAGTACCCTCCGCCCTCACCTAACACATATCGAGACTGCGCAGTTCTCCGATTGACCTTTAAATTATTCGGGTAATGTTTCATTTGCAATATTTGTTTTACCGTTTAATCGGAATCTTTTGCTGGAGAACGTTAAAAAATGCCTCCTTTGATATTTCTGACGTCTTTATTTCTTTTAAGACTCAGGCGAGCACGGTATTCCCGCCTTCATTCCGCTTTCGCATGTTACCAATTTCATCCGCACGGCGGCAACACGGTTCGATCTCGAGGCGAATAGAGGAAGCTACGGCTGCAGCCGGCTGTACCTTCAGCAATCCGGGAACTGAAAGTACAGCCGGATGTAGCCAGGAACTGAAGGTTCAGTCCAAACAACCGACGTTAGAAACTTGTTTCTGAAACAGCATCGTAATGTTCCTGTGCCCTCATATTAGAGTTTTTTTTTTTTTTTTTTGTACGATTAACACTCAATCAAACTCAATTGCGATTAAAAGCGTTTCCAGTGCATAAGAAAGGAAGGCTCAATTATTCTTTTATTTTCTTTCTGGGGGAACGTGAATCAACCTGTAAATATCGTACAGCCACAGTACGTTGTTTACGAAAGAGGAAGCATTTTTTCGCGCCTTTAATTTAAAATTTTCCTCATCTGATTTGCTATCGCTTACTCTAAATTAGGGTTCTAGTAGTCCCAACTATCGTCATTGACAGCTTCAGGAACGCAAGGCGTGACAAGACCTGAGCATAATATTAACACATGCCGCATCCAGCCAATCAGGTCGCGGCATTAGCCCACAAAAACGCCTAAGGACGAATCACGAAGCAGAAAACGTGATAATAAGGAGCCCCGCCATGCCTTTTTTAAGTTGTCAGTGACCATAATTTGCGCAAAGGCAGCTTGAGACCTACGGCGTACGCTTATCGTCCCCAATTGCTTCCTAACGTGAGCAGATATTTTGAAATAGCAACTCAGAATTTTGAATCCTTGGCCATATTCCCGGGCCTGCGACGTGAACCTCTTAAAGCTTTACAATACTTTTTTTCACGCAGAGAGCCCGGGACAGCGTTGCTAACAGCCCACTCAACGACACCGTTTTTTTCCTTGGCGTCCGATTAATAGCCTCTGGGCAAAAGTACAACGACGTCATAGGCTTTTTCGCCAGTACTATGCCAAAGTAAGTCCGAGTTAATGTAGGTTTCTTAATTTTTTGTATAAAATACGTCTCCGCGAGATAAACCGTTGTTAAAATGTTTTTTTTTTTTTTATCAATTATCGTTTGTTGTCAAGTGGTAGCTAAGCCCTTCGTCGAGTAATCATTGGCCGCGTGTTTGGTTGTTCTACCAAAGGCGCTTAAATTGTTGAGCTTCATAGGGTGGGGATAGTTCGGGTGGCCCATAGGGCAGGAGGACACTTAGTCTTCCAGTGCCCTGGGGTGGGCGACGCTCTTTGTTCGGAATTTGCCTAGGGCAGGGGTTTGAACAGAAACAGATTACGGCACACAATGGTCTCTATGTGACGCAGCGCGCGTTTCCCTTGAGTACAACCCGAATACAAGGCCTTTGCAACTAATTTTCTGGGTATCCAAAAGAGGGGGAGAGCGCCTTCCTGCCATTTCCACTCCTCGTATCGCGCGCTCTTTTTACACCACCTGTTCCTGCTCCTCTTTTTCTTGCCCTTTCCACCCCTCGCCGCACCGCGCGCTTTCTCACGCAGCCTTCTTCTGCTTATCCCATTCCTGCGTGCTGGGTCCTTAGCTCAGTCAGCAGCGCACTCGGTGTCCACGCCGGTGAACGGAGGTTCGCTTTCTGGCACTGGTTGTCATTTTTTTTTTCTTCACGATCGTTTAACGCTTACGGACAGGCGGGCCTACACATCTCGCGCTTACGCGACTCCTGGGGTTGGCTGGCCATATAAAGCTACCACATTAAAACGGACTTAAAAAGAACGCAGCGCATAATGCGTATAAGTGGTCGCAAACCTGGGCCCCATGCATCTTCATGACCTTGTACGGCGGCTGAAGGTTCCTCCGCAGCTGAGCTACCACTATAGGCTAACTTGTGTCCAGATGTATTGTACTCATCACGATATAGTTATGACAAACAGAAGTAGCAGCAATCGTGCAATTTGTGGGCTTCTGTTTTTGCACCTGCGCAATATTTTCACAGCTTTGTATAAGTGAGGCTTGTGGACAACGGTTCTTGAACTGAATTTTGTAAAATGTGCCATTTGAGAAAATGTCTGTAAAAAGCGGTGCAAAGCTTAGAACGCATTTATTTGATACCTCCTTAGCTTAGCAAAATGCCATTTAGCAAAAAAAATTGTAGATCAATCATCCATCCCTTTTTCAACGATTGTTTTGGTGATTTGATTTTTTGACATAGTGTCTTTTTTTTTCATATAACGAAAATAAATTGAGCAAGATTTATGTTTCTGTATTTCATTGATCATTCCGAAACTCTCTTATCTGCGTTTTCTGGTTAAAAACGGAATTAGGAACAAATCTCAGTGGGCGATATTTTGCGTTTCTCGGGATTTTTTTTATAAATGCCGAGGGTGCTAAATTATGTTATCGCGTGTTTTTTTTTTTTTTGTTTTGTTTTTTTTTTCAAAAGAAGCTTTTTCTTGCTTTTGTAATGAAAGCCAACGTTTCGCCAAGCGGCTCTTCGGGGTGTTAGAGCTGACCAAGAACTATTGCTCAAAGTTAGAAGACAATGTCTCCCATTTTTATTTTTCCTTGCCTTTGCTTGGAACGCCTTTTTTTTTTTCTCATACAAGCTTTCGTATTTCGCTTGGACTTCCGTCCCGTGTACTGCCGATAAAAATATACTTTTTTTTATTATTTTTAGTATATACAGCGTTATCTGGATAGATTTATACCCGTGCCACACGGGCAGCTCGAATGCCATTTACAACGAATGCCAGTCGCCCCAAATGTCATTCGACTGGTGCTACACGGCCTGCACGAATGGCATTCGCTGCGAATGCCATTCGCGTTTCTTAAGAAACGCGAGCTTTTATTGCCATCATAAGTGAGCGGAATGTAGCTGAGCTGCTCGGTGAGGGCGGCCCCCGTCCAAGCCTTGCGAACTAGGACTTGCGCGTCCGAGGGGGTCAAGGCTTCACCGCAATCACGAACGACACCGAGAGCTCCGAGCACTGCATAGTAGCGCAGAAAGAGCAGCTCCTGCCTCGGTGCCGCTCCTGGCTGCGCCGGAGTCTTTCGGCCTCGCGGTCCGGTCGCTGCCGGCGAGGAATTGGCGTGGCGAAGTGCGGTGGCGTCCTCAGAGCATTTGGAAACGATCTCGCTCACCAAGGCGGGCGCAAACACGTCGCCTCTGGTCCAGAGTGGCCCGGCTTGGGCCACTCTAGACTTGGATTTTGATGTTTCTTCCGTCTCGTAGCTTCTTCCACCGCAACGAAGACAGCGGGCACGATCTTTACATTCGCCGAAAGCGTCAGAAGCCCTCCACGTGCGATGCACCGGAAAAAGTGGTCACGTGGTGCGGCTGGTGCCGGAAATGCAGCTTTGAGCTTTGACACGCCGTGGTGCCACCTTCACGTCTTGGTGCGCATTCATGAAAACGTTGCCGCATCGGCTTCATTCGAAGAACGATTGGAGTCGATGCGCTGAAGTCCCATTCATGTAAACACCGCTTCTGACGTGTTGTTTATGCTTATTTATACGTCAAAGTCTAAATTAGCTTTAAAAAAACTTGTGAGACATAACGTCCTGGAAGTCTGATTAGATCTGTGAATGAGAACTGAACGCGCAAATACTGCGATTGCGCTTTACCTCACGTTTTTTATATGCATAAGTGTATAGTGCACAAGTACAAAATATGAGCTTCAAGTTCACTGTATTGCGTCATATACTTTTTCACGCTGCTCTTCTCTCTTCCTCAGTTGTAGAATCTACGCGTTTTTATGAGGAGACAAGGTTCTGGTTGTATTTCCTCGTCGTGACTGGCCGGTAACGACATTTCCTTTCACTTCTTGCAGAAAGCTGAACTTCTACGTTTTAATCTCGCACTTCGTGGTTGAACCCACGGTGATGTGCTTCGTTGAACCTCTTCACAGTTGGACCGCGGCATCCAGGAATAACAAAAGCCTGGTCCCAATGGTAGGTGTAAAACTGATTCAGTTACTTACATTAGGCGGGGAGAATAAATATTCGACAAGTGTAAGAGAAAGAGGGACATCCACTGCATGTAAATTTTTCAATGTACTCACAAAAAACTTTCCGGTGTTCTTTATGACTCAACGCAAAAAGATTAGCGTAGCCAAACTCTCGACCCTGCCCCGTCTTTGTGGCGGAATTCTGGCCATACTGAAAACAGCGCAATTACAATTTCGTGACTCGTATATCGTGGCCTGTTATTCTAACAACTCTTCAGGCACATATTGACATCGGGAAGAAATCTTTAATTGAAAAGGCCCACAATTGGCCCCTTGTAATTAGAAATTAGATGAGGCCACAATTATAAGTGGCCCTTTTTTATAAAAATTATAACGGGCCATAATTTCTGATTTTTTGTTAGAGAGGGAATGCATTAGCTGACATATTGGTAATTAGCTCGCTATTTTTCGTTTTACATTCTTCCACGCTGATATTCGCCGCAGCCGGCAAGGTTATTCCAAAATGCCTTTTTAAAATATTTTTTTTTTTTAATATTACGTGAAACATCTTAAAGTCCCACCCAAACGGCTGAGCTAGCACTGTCCAGGAATTTCGAAAGTTGGTTTTCACCTTTACTCATCGCTGTCGCAGCAACTTCTTATACCTTAATATAAACGCGCACAATAATGAGTATGTTTTATTATTTTGCTTGTATTTTTATTTATCTTATCGTAGTTTATTGTTTGCCAGTGTTTTACCTAATATTATTCTAGAATGATATAGTGTTATTTGGCCTGTTGTGAAGCGTGTGGTTTCATGTTTGTAGTGCGTTTCGCTGTTCTTGGAAAGCTGAGGACGACTTTTGTTTAAAGAAGTCGATGTGTCTACAGATGGCTACCCTTGTATAACACCTCTAATTTTTTTTTCCTATGGGAGCGCTTTAGAAGGATACAGAGGTATTCCTTTAAAAACTAAACAAAAAAAACGTTGCAGTTGAGTTTGATATCTCGTGGTGTTGTATGCTTCACGTGTTCAACCGTTTTAGGTTTATTTACTGAATATATTTTCTTAGCTAATCTTTATCATTTTAATTTATTTAACCTGCTTTATCTTCGTTGGTTACAGCTTTCTTATTTTAGTATACCTTGCCTTTTTGTGCTTGTTGTCTTTCTCCAAGTGGCCGCCGCCTGCCGAAACACCAAATTATTCAATTTCAAGAATGTGCACAAATTTTCATTCAAAGTCGTCGTTCTAGCACCGTTGTACTCACCTGATGTGAACTACCAAAAGGCACACTCGGAAAACACTGCCCTTGGTGAAGACGTTTGCAACTCAGGGAAATTAAGAATGACGGGCGCAATTTAAAGAACACAGTCTTTTCTTGTTTGAGTCAACTATAATTGACGATTGACGTCCTTGAATGCCTGTGCCCTTTGTCGTTATTTTGTGCGCATTATTTAAAAAAAATTACGTAAATATATACCTGTAGAAAATGCCAAGATCAGTATTCACTTATACTCCACAAAATAATAATACAAAAAAAACTAACGGTCGGTTTGATATTTACTCATATTCCGGAGGGTTGAGGGAAGGGTAAGCCCCCAAAATGGTCGAAGAAATTAATCCTTCGTAAAAGGGTCACCAGAATAATAAGCGCTGGCAAATAACCAGCCATCTGCGCTAAGGTTTTATTTCAGATATTTTTCTTCACGTTTCGCCGACTAAAAAGCACGACAAAAGAGCTCAAGCACGCACCTACCTAATATTTCTACACTGCTGTGTCCTTCCGCAAAATAAAGTTTTTCTTCTATGGTACACGTGACCATGGCCCTGAAGCGTCTGAGGAATGAACGCACACGCGAACGCAGACTGAATCCAGCATTATCTGACGCCGTATTTTAAATACCATCTGCTAAAGTTACACAAAAAGCATGAACTTCCAAAAGATCACGCTGCGCTACGCGTGGTCACTTCTCGCTTCGCTTTGCTCCGCTCGGCGAAAATTTATGTAAACGCAGGCTCAAGCTTGCGGCAAGTCTCGTCGTGACCACCGGCACGGGGCATCCAGATCGCTGCAATTCGTAAACCTTAGTGCACGCCAGCAATATCAAAACGATTCCCTCGTCGTCCTCTTTGACCATCATCATCGCAAACGATACGGCACGTCCAGCTTTAGTAACGTCGCCGCGTCGAATTTAGCAAACGATATCCCAAAAATGGCGTCAGTTGTTGTTGGCCTCAGACGCTGCGTTCGAGTGTGCATCAATGGACCTTTTCCGAGAAGCGTTCTGCGCACGCGCGAGCACTCAATGCCAAGCGGCGGAAGTCGGCACTAGAAATCGAGGAAATTCGGAAGGAGGCTGTGGATCAGCGAGTAGAACACGTAATTGCAACGTATATATAATTGTGTTACACAAAAAAATAAAGTGGACGGAAAGAAAAAACATGGCGTTTGGGTGGACGCCACAGATCCCCCTCTTTAGAGTCGCGTTGGGCACGCGCCGCTGCTCGGAGAGCGAAGAAACTGGTAGCGTAGCTCCCATGATCGTATGGTAGCGCAGGTAGGTCACTTCCTCGATTTTTAGTTCGTGCAGCCACCGCCTGGTGCCGTCGGTATGTGAAAAAGGTCCATTGAGCAGGCGCTTTGTTGCCATGGTGACGGTGGCCATAGGAGGCGGACTTCATTGTGCGGAAGAAGACGGTGCGGGGGTGACACCAGGGGCGTGCTTGGGTTCTCTCGCGGTGTTTTTCGATAGGTGGAAAGTGAGAAAAAAAAACTGTTCGAAATAAGGACATAACGCAGATGGCTGAGTATTTCCAGCGCTTCATATTTCAATTAGCCTTACACAAAAAAAAAAAAAAACATGTTTTAGCTCTGGAGGTAGAACTACCGATATGCCAAATAAAGAAAACTTAATTATTAGGTACGCTAACAGAGAATCTTACAGGAGGTGTTCCATTAATTAAAAACATGACAGGACGATCACTATTCCCAGTATAACCGAATCACAAGAGATATGACGTTCACAATGCACTTTGTTTTCAGCTCATCTTCAGTGAGACCAGCAAAGCTTCAAATTATGAAATACAGCCGCGCCACCGGAGCGAGAACTACTGAGTTTTGTTTCGCCCAAGAATAAGCTAGCTTTAATGTGACGCGAACGATCTTCCATAGTACCGTTCACAATCAATATCTACCAGTAAGCGTAAAGACTGGAGAAGATTGATACTCTTGTGGAAAAGTCATAAAAACGGCGCCCATGACAGTTAACTAGTATACAATATGTAATGATGAAATAACTCGGGTACCCAATTGTAATTTCTTCTGTCTAATACAGGACTACTTGGCACGGGCTGCAATGAGAGATGAGTTGAAAGAAGAGGTTATGCTGCTCTCAATGTCAATGGGCGCCGTCGTCTACCGTATCCCAAACGAGAGCCTGGCATCCATCGAAAATATCCAAGGGCTCGAGTGTACGTCCAAGGAAATGTGCTCCGCATTAACTACGGTAAGCTCACGCGAAGCATAAGTTTATTGAATCATTGAATGCGTATTTTCCATCCTGTATCTACGGTGCCTGAAACGCGTCTTCGAAGGGTCTGCCTACCGTCTTATCTCGCCCACGCATCGACGTGGCCTCGAAGTGGCAACAAATAACGTCACTGGAGCCGACGTGGTGGCATGTCGGATGTCGCCACCCGGGTGGTTAGTTGCAGAAGTTTCTAAAAAAAAAAAAAGAAGAAGCGAACGGGAGTGTCGCTGCAGTCGCTTAGTCCCAACTCCCGGCTGCTGAAGTTTCTGCCGACAGTGAAGCTGGAGAGCCACCTGAGGCAGAACAGGCGTCTGACACGTCCAACTCCGGTGCTGTGCCACTGCCATGGTTGCGGCAGGAACCAGCAAGACACTTCTACGACGCCATCAGGCGGAAATGGAGGGACCACATTTGAGGACGTAATAAACACCCCAGTCGGATTCTGTCCAGCTGGACAGAATAAACGATAATGATCCCTGGAGAAGGGGAACCTCCGTGCCCTACCATACCCGATCACCCGGCCTCGCCCCGTGTGACAAGTTAATGCGTTAGCATTAGAACATCGCGAGAGAATTTGTGATTGTCCTTTGTCCTCGTTTTCCCCTTCTCCATAGATTTTTATCGTTTAACCATAATATATCGATTTTTAGTGACCTAGTCAATTTATGCAAATTCAGCTCTCGCATGTCCCCAAGCAGCACGCCAGAGTATTGTGGCCCAAGTATGGCCATCCTAGGGAGATCTATCTTGGGCCGCGTAAGGTTTTCCTCTAAAACTTTAGGATAAAAAAAAAGAACGAAATAACTTTTTTTTTTAATTTTGTATTCATTTTGGCACGTTCCGAATTCCGTCTCCTTCAAATAAATTTCTGCCTAACGTGTGTGTCGAGACGTCTCTTCCATCGCTCAAAACAGCATTTAAAAACCGTAGATTCTGATGTCTGTCAATGCTTCTGCCGCATTTTGTTTCTAGTCCTCCAGATCGGCCAATCATTTCCCTTTGATAACTTTTTCATCCGGGGGAAACAAAAAAAAGCAAAATGTCAGACAAGGTGAGGTCGGGTGCATAGGAAGGGTGGGGCACGGGAATATATCCATTTTTTTTCAATAACTGCTGCACACTCCGTGCGATGTGGCAGACGCGTTGTCATGGTGGATGAGCCTGTGTCGCCACAATTCGGATTGTCATTCAAGTCACACCGCGCTGAGTGTTCAGCAGTTTTTGTCCAAAACCGGCATGACCACCGTGCCCTATACCCTACCCAGTCGTCTTGCCTCGCCCCGCGTGACATTTTAATGCGTAAGCGTTAGAACGCTCGTTTTCAACAAACCCCGCCGGTGTCAGTCCGTGCGTCCGTTTGTCAACGCCATGCATTACGTCGCAAGGAGAAGGGGTGGTGAGGAGCTATCGAGTTTACAGATTCAAATTCAATGTCTCACCATGGCGGTCGGAAGAATGCGAGAGAGTGACGCGTGCTGACGTCAGTGCTTCGGAACAATACGAGCGTCGCATAGCTGGCGCGGAGTCAGAGACGTGCAAGAGCAGCGCCGCTTTGGAATCAGGCCCAGCTCATGTTGCCGCTCCTCCGGTGATGGATTTGAATCTTTCGACGAGTGGAAAGACCGTATCTAAGGGCCCGTTCACACTTGCGACTTGGGACAGTCGCTGGAGCGAGTAGCGACAAGCGACTGGCGACCACCAGCGTTCACACCTGATTGAGCAACCGACGAGTCGCCAGGCTCGCTGCCAACTTAACGGATAATATTCAACACATTCCCGAGCCGGCTGAACGTTTTTTTCTGATAAAAGGCGCCAGCAGGAAAAAAAAAAAAAAAAAAAAAACTCAATGATGCTTCGGAACGCAAAACAACGGCTATATGTGCGCTGCCTCAACCGTGATATTCTACGTACCTGCCATGCCGAAAATGTCGCCGATCTCGTTCCAGGCCTGCAGCTTTTTGTCCGGGTCCTTGTGGTCGGGATGCCACTTATTGTAAAGAAAAGGATAGTCTTTGACAGCATTAATAAGAGCTTCCGCGGAGAATTCCATGCCAGTTACCGCCAGTGCCGGATGTAAACAAACGCACGCATCACTTCGGACGAGACTGTGATTGGCTCCGCCGTCCAGCGACTCGTTCTTGCGACTTAAAAAATCGATCAGGGAGCGACCGCCCAAACCGGTCGCTAGCGACCTGTTTTGGTCGCTCTGCGACCAAAAACCAGTTGCTAGTCGCAGGTCGCTTCAGCGACTGTCGCAAGTGTGAACGGGCCTTAAAGGGGCCCACCAACAATTTTTTGACTGGTTTGAAGTTCGCGCTGAAACGGAGCTCCATGAAAGCAGGAACACCGAGGTAAAAAAATATTACAGAAATTCGCAATATTTTGTGAGTTATTAGCAAATTAAATATTGCAGAAAACAACTTTAAATAAGCAAAACATTGCGCTTCATGACGTAAAATGAAACAGTTTAGCGATTGGAGCAAAGCGGTTGGCCAATTGGACGCGAGTTTGGTTGATAGCCCGTCGGCCGCGTCGGCCCGGTCGGCCATTATAGGCCTCACTGCAACCATCGTAGCTTTGGAATCAGGTTGCCATCATCGATGAATTTACCGGGCTTATCGGATTTTGAGCGCCGAATTCTTGAAAAGAAGCGCGGAGCTGGGCGTCGCGCCGTACGAGGACACACCACGCAAGCGCCGCAGTCCGCTTCGAAAGCCGCGGAAGGCTCGTCTCCCGCAACTCCGCCACCGGAGCCACCTCGGCGAGTAGGAAGTACTCCGCCGCTGGGAGGCGCGCATGAGCGACGAGCGACGAGGCGTTGTTTTCGCCCTCTTTGAACTTTAATTTGCAACTTTATTAGCTCTATAAAAACGACTTTTTAGAGAAATAATGACGGTTAACGTGTGATGTGCTTTATTCCGCTTCAAAATTTCTGGGACGGCTCTCGCCAATCACGAAACCCAGTGAATGTGACGTATAGTGAAAGGGAGCGCCGTTGTGCGCGCGCATTCGGCACCTCGCGGCGCCACCGTCGGAGGAGGTGTTTCCGAGTTGTCAAACTAAAATATGATGCGCTAATATTTTTAAACTCTTTTGTTGTCCACTGGGTTTCCGGGACCACTAGCGTGGAGAAACCGCAAAAAAAAAAGTAGACGCTCAAATACTGTTGGAGGGCCCCTTTAAGAGCGACGACGGAAGAAAGCCAAGGCTCCCTGTCGGCGACGTCATGCCGAGACAAATGAAGAGCGTGAGCGTCGTGTGGCTGCTGTCGCAGAGGCAAGGCGACGGCAGCGTGCAGCGGAAAGCGAAGAAGGAAGGCATGAAAAAACGACAGGAAAGCTGTAACCAATGAATGGCAAAGGGCCTTAACGAATGAAAAGGGGTGAAAAAGAGGTGAGAAAGAATCAATGTTAACGCGATTTCCATCGGATAAATCCCAATGACCGTCGAATATCTTTTTTTTTTTGTAGAAATAAAAGTTTTTTAAAGTGAAACAGTGTGCGGTCTAGGAAAAGAAGAAAAAAAACGGCAGACGCACTGAAAAACATCAGAATTAACAACTCTACAGGCTAATTCATGCATCAAAAGGCACGTATTGCGTTAGGCTTAAAGTACTTTGACGGTGACTGCAATTTGAGCGTATAAAAGCTAATCTGTGAAAAAAAAAAAAAGTTTTATCTTGGGACCCCCCCTTTCCACTCTTCCTATTTCTTTTATTTTGTTTTTCCGTTGAATTTTTGCTTCGCCATGTAATTACAAACATTTCAGAAGTGGGTCAAAAATTCCAAATATCAAGCAAAAAGCCAGCAGTGAAGCCTAATTCTAGTACTTTTAGGGCCATTTATGTCCAAAACACAAAACACTGTGGTGAAAGAATAACAAGGTTGGCAATACCTTGTCTTTTGGGGAATTTCAAGACACCAACTTGCCCGAAAAAAAATTTCTGGCCCTCCAAATAAAGCCTTACAAAACGCAGTTATACTTAATCGTAACTTAGCGTAGACAGTGCTAAAAGTTACAAAAGCCTGATGAAAAAAATACTCCCTGGAGAAGGGGAACAAGGGGGACAAAGGACAAAGACAAATCTCCAACACAGCTGGGTGACTGGTGCGCGACCGAAAAAATCGCCCTGATCCGGTTATCGAAACCGGGACCTCTCCATTTCCAGTGGAGCGATCTACCAACTGAGCTAACCAGGGGTTAGACGTGAGTAGAGCAAACAGGTTTTATCAGCTTCGTCCAGTCTAACACCAATAAGGGTGAAAGCCTTGCAGTTTAGGGTTATGATTATGATGCAATTAAATGCAAACATGCAGACAGATTTTTTCGGTCGCGCACCTTGTCACCTAGCTGTGTTTGGAGATTTGTGTTTGCGCTTTGTCCCTCGTGTTCCCCTTCTCCAGGGATTATTATTTTAATCATTCTTGTCCAGCTCGCTTGCAGCTTTTAATTTAATTGTATTATAATTACAAAAGCCTCTACCAGTACAATTTGGCAAACGCAGGATTTGAGCCATAGAACTGGCGTCCCGGAGCTGGCAATCGATGTATCAGTTTTAAAGGGTTGATTCTAGGCGTACGTTTGAACGAATAGGCACTTTCTGAAATTAAGTCAACGTCATCCAGCGCGCTAAATTTCAATAGCACTGCTTTTTATATATTCATGGCGGTAATTCAAGTACTGATATTTTTAATCGAGCACCATCTCTTTTATATGTCAACATCGGGCGGAATTCGCTGCACCGTTGTGATATTGCTCTATTCATTCGAGTTTTAGTTGCGACGATTTAAATGTCTCGATCATCTGAAAAAAATTCGAACACGCACATATGTTCCGAATGAGGTGAATACATACTTATCTTTGACGTTAAGTGTCTTTGACGGGACGGGACGCGACGTCACATGACCTCACAAAGTCATGTTACAACGTGAAGTAACCTCACTCGACGTCAAGTTCTGTTGCCATATGAGGTCACGGTGAAAAGTAACACCTTAAATTGTGTGGTGGCCGAGCGTAGCGCTCGAGCGTAACCAGTGGATTTCGTCATGAAATCCAGCGCTATAGCACATTCTGAATTAAAAAACAACAGCAGAGTGCGCCGACAGACTGATTGGATTTGAGTTTGAGTCGAGCACTGACACGGTGCTAGAATTTTATCTTTACGCCGCATTGTGCTCACGTCTCGAGTTCACCGAATACGGTCAGAAACTGAGGGAGAGAAGAAGAGGAGACCGCGCGGGGGACGCCAGGACGTCGAGCTCTGATTGCAAGGATTAGGGGGCGGACGCAAAGACGTGCTGCCTTTCTTTCTACGCACTCTCCGAACGCTTTATACCAGCGAGGAGAGTCGAGTGAAACAGCAACAAATCTTACAATGGTGTTGTTTGTGTAGATGCCTATCTTTGACTCGAGAATATTTGAGTTGTCCTGGGTAGATGAACAAGCTCGCAGTAAGCACACTATAGGGCACAATCACTCACCCTTGTTGTTTTGTTACTGTTTGGCCCGCTCTGAAAAAAAAGGTCTCAAAGCATTAATTTAACATTGTCATAGTAATAGTTGTTGTACTTGGTATACGATACAATAATTTACCTCTTACTTATACTTACTGACAGCATGAGAATGGCATAAAAGTTAGTAGTCCGCCTCCAGCGCAATTTTTGTATCTTTGATAACACTTTGGCACTTTGTGAGCTTCAAACGTGCACGCGTAACCGAACCAGGTTCAAAAAGAGAGAACGAGAGAGAGAAAAATATCGTTTATATTTTACCCCCGCTTCCGGAGCTCCGTTGTGGTAGTCGACCGCTCTTCGCAAGCAGGTTGTTAACATGTTGGACATGGGGCCACAACGTGGTCTCAAGCTCGCTGGGAGGGTTGGTCCAGGCTGTTCAGCTCCAAGGGAGTTTGTCAGAAGAGAAGGCGGAAAGGAGGAAGGAGGTTGTGTGATGTCTGGACCTATGTACAGTCCCACGGGTAGGGCGTGTTGGAGGGGTAGCTAGTACAGTGTGGGCATACTGGCCTGCCGGGTCCTCTTTGGAGGTGGAGGGTGCGGTGTGCTGTCATGAGGGTCTTTGTTTGCGCCGCCTTATGAGGGTGGTGTCGGCTGGCTGAATCGGAGTGAGAGAGAGAGTGTAGAGTCGTTATGTGTTGTCTGAGTTCAAGTAGTATGGCTCCGCGTTTCTTGTACACTTTCTTCAGGCGTGTGTTTCGATCATAGGGTCCTTACCGGGTTGTAGGATTATCCCGAAGCGCGTGCGCTCGTTGTTTACTACCCAGGCCCTGGTCGCCTGGTACCCATTCGATCGTGAGGTGTAGATTGGTGTGTACGAGAAGGGATTGCTGCATCTTTGAGCTTGTGCTAGACGCTGGGTCGTTGTCTCGAGAGCAACGGCACGCCCCCTGAATGCCTCTGCGGATGAGAATTTTATCGATTGAGTGCGTGTCTTTCGTAATGACTTCGGCGACAGCGAATATTTCGGCGGCCGTAGAAGGGAACCCCTAAGTGGTCACGGGACGAGGAGGAGCCGGGTCTCAAGGCAACGTGCGCGTGCTGGAGGCCAGGCATTTGAAAAGGACATCTTGACGTTCTCATCCAATTGGTAACCCTATAACGGTCCGACTTTCGTACGCCGCTGAGCCTTTGCGGAAAGCTTTCACGACGGCCAATAATGGTCGGAGGATTAAGCAGTCACGCCTCTGAAGCCACCGTGAGAGAAAATACGGCAGGGCGTGTCTTTCGAACCACCGGCCTCCACACACGCTTCATGCCTTTCGCCGTGGTTTGGCTACGCGCGCGAGGTGCACGGGGCGCCGAAACTTTGTCCAGGCATAGCCTCCTATTTACTGACAAAGCCTGGCAGATCGCCACGAGATGCGGCCGCCGAAATGGAAAATGGGGAGCGACACACAACAGATGAGACGAGAGCCACGTGACTGACGCCCCGCTGCGGCGAGGCGCTGAAACACAGTTTTCCCAAGCGAACAAGTGCGTTTCGGGTCCTCGCCGCTGCAAAAGCTGTGCGCTGACGTCCAGATCCCCACGATAAAGGGCTCTTTGAGGCTCTGTGCTACCAGATCCTCGCGCTCCAAATCTGCGACCGGGCACTCTATGGCTCCGTCATGGAACTGCCAGGCTTTGTGGGTATAGATGAGGCTATGGTCGAGGCTAGGAAGCTCGCGTTGAAGGTGAGACAAACTGAAGTTACTCCTCGCCGTACTCACCTTGTCAGTGACCACAGCCGTTCACTTCAACTGTGTTGGACACTAGAGACGCTTCACACACGCGCCAGATTAAAGCAGCCATTGTTGACCCCCGTTTGCCTTACTGAAGACGCTGAGCCACTGACGGGGGCGTTGAGAGCCTCCACAAAAAGGCTAATGTGTGGGAGAGGACACATTAGAATCTAGAATGGAAATATAATCAGTCCTTTTTGTAGAATGACGAAGTGAAGTAAACGAAGACGAAGTGAAGTGAAGTAAGTGACGTAAATAAAAGACAACAAAAACTGAAGGTCGGTTATGGCGGTCCCCATGCGCAACTGCTACACGCTAGAGGTGGGACGACGGAAGCACCATCCTGCATGCCGATCTAATCCTATCTGTGACAAAGCGTGGCTTCCATCTGACGTCGTCGCACTGTACTAATGGTCAATCCCGCGCTTGTTCTTGCCGAGAATGAAACAAATTCGTAGTGGCAAAATATATGCCGAATATTGTGTAAAGGGCCGCCCACACTAGCGAGAAAACGCGCGTGGCACGCCGATCGCGGGAAGACGCGTTCGAATGCTTCAAGAGTGCGCGAGGCCTCCTGTGCTGTCACGTGACATTCGCGGCGGCAGAACTCTATCTAGTGTGGTCTTCAGGATGCGGGACGCGTCTTCCCGCGATCGGCGTGCCACGCGCGTTTTCTCGCTAGTGTGGGCGGCCCTTAACACGTTCAGCAGCAAGGTTCCTCACAATGGCCGCTGGCTTGACGTCAGCTCGAGCCACGTATAGCAACAACTACTTGTTTCGAACGCAGAGTTCGGGCGACGTAGCCTCGGAGTGACGTTGCAGAACGCTGCGTCGGCGTTTGTGGAACTCGTGCTCGATCTGCGAAGCACGGACTTAACACGAGTCCTATCCAAACGCTGATGTAGCACTCCTGTCTAACCCGTGTCTCGCGCTGGATCGAGGTAACAGGTAAAGAATCCATCGCACAGGTATTGCGCCGGCTCATCACCGAGCTGTGTGGAAACCAATCAGAGATACAGCGCCCCGTATACAGTCGTATATAAACCAACACACTGTTTACAAACAAGCCCGCTTTGCCCACAACAGGTGTGGGCACTGCGCATGCGCAGAAGCCAAATTTGGGAGGAATGAAGCATTAGCGCATGCGCAGTACCGACAGCAGCGCCACCGCGGTCGTATGACGTCAGCAAGTTGAGTTGGTCTATACTCGCCACCACTCCAACGTGTTTCTTGGCGGGTGGTTCCCGTTTCAACCCATTCCCAATACAACCTTCCCGTTTGTACCTTCCCGTTTCGACCCGGCTCAAAACGACCTTCTCGTTTCATCTTTTCCCATTTTGCCCTTTCCCGAAACAACCTTCTCGCTTCGGCCATCGTTCGATTCGTTTCTATTGTTCGTTAACAGTTGATTAGGTTCAAGTGTCCAGCGTATGTTCTCCTCGCTCACATCACTTCTCCCTCTCCCGAAACAACCTCGGAGACATGGCACCGTAAGATAAACGCTGTGTCAGGGAGGGCTCACCCGAACATTTAGAACTTCATCCACCTGCAAATGGGATGACGCCTTGACAAGGATATCGCTGCAGCAGCTTGCAAATGGTGGTGCCGTGCGGGCCAGGTGACCGCCGCGAACTATCACAATTGGAGTGTCGCCTTTCTGATGACGCGATTTTCCTGCTCGACTTCCTCAACCAAGGCGATAGCATTTTGTGGGTTATGTTTTTTGCCTGCGTACGCGGCGGTTCTGTGTTTAAACTTGTAAGAAAATTAAGTCGAAATCATATGCCCGTCAGCCTATCTGATTTATCACTTTTAAAAATATCCCGTTCACTATAAGGAACTTTTAGAATAACGTAACGCAAACGCTTTGGGTAACCTAAAAATAGCGTCGCGATATTAAAACTCAGGCAAATGCCAATTTTTGCTTACTTAAAGTGCTTGCCTGCGTTACTCTAAGACTTTATTAGGGAGTTTTCGTAGACCGCATTTCCCCTTTCGCTAAGCCCTCCGCGACGAAGAAGCCGCTACTGCGCCTGCGCGCCGATGGCCTTGACTGTAGAGTTCTGGGTATCGTAGCGGGTTGCGGAGAGCGTCGCGTGACGTCGAAAATGGTCTACGAAAGTTCCCTGTTATTGTACAGAGAGCGAAACCGTTAGCGCGAACAAGCGATTGTTGGTTTTAGCTGTTTGTCTAAAAAAAATCAAAAGACTGCCATCAATATTATTAGGGTGTTTGAAAGTGCTCATCTGGGCCACTAACCTAAGTGGTAAAATGTGGTACCTTCTAATAACATTTCGAAGTAAAATTCGAAAAATCGCCAACATCGTGTTCGTGGTAACGTTGTCGCGCAGTGTGCACCCATGAGCGATATGAAGGTGAACAGCCGTCTTCTTGTTTTTGACGCTCCTGCAAGTTTTGAAACAAGCTCTGTTCCAGAAGAGGGCTAGAACGCAAAGTTTAGACCCTTGGCCACGTACCGTTTGAGACGTTGAGAGTTAATATAGCTTTAGGGAGCCGTAAAACAGGCAAGAAACCAGGTAAGGTGTTCACCTTCATATTGCCGGCGGGTGTACATAGTGCATATCGTAGTTACACATTTTGGGGACCATCTTGAAAGAAACATTTTAAGTGGTTCAAGTAGAAATATATTTCGTTGAAGCTTGTCTGAAAGTATCGTACATTTTAAGAATACGTTTGCAAGCAAAACTATTTCACAACATAACTGAATTGCTCGCCTGCACCTTTGCATTAATTGCATTAACATGATTTCGGGACATATTCTTAAGCAGAAAAACGGCGCCAACCAGGATTAGAACGATGGACCCTTTTCGCGAAGAGCTTGAGATGTGCGGGTCTTTATACCAACGGCTTCAAACGGGACGAATTCAAACGTAAAATATGTCTTAGCTACGGGTTCAAATATGAAGGGCGTTTCGGGAATGGGTTGAAACGGGACAGGTTCAAACGGGAAGGTCGTTTCGGGAATGGGTCAAAACGGGACGGGTTCAAACGGGAATGGGTTGTTTCGGGCTACACCCTTCTTTGCAGACGTGAAAGAGGCAGTTGAGTTACCGCCGGCTTAATGACGATCTGGTTAGCCACGGCTGACGGCCCTTCACCGTCGAGGTGCATCGTAGCGGCACACGTCGTCTCGTGCGCACGCTATCCCCGGCTCAGCTAATCACGCATAACGAAAGCGCTGGATAACGGCGCATACGCGGTTGTTTTAGCCATTGATAGCAGTTGCGCAAAGGCGACAAGCGCCGTGAACATGCGCACGCAGTTTCACACTGAGCTTGACTTACTGTGAACCCGCTACTATTGCTACGTGTGTGTGTTAAGGCAAGTTTCGTAAAAAAAAAAAACACATTTTGTTGTTTTTTTATTTCTTGTGGTGCCGCCTCTCTCGCTGCGCAGAAGTGCAACATCCTCACAACTCAGACAGCTATCGAAGACGGAGCGGGAAAAGATAACATTGTGTACGACGTGGACCCCGTGGAAAAATCGTGGATCTCGTACCAAACGTTTAAAGGCATGAGTGGACAGGCAAGTATAAATGGCTCGACGTGACTTGTTCCAAGCGGCAGATCTATCGATGCCAATGTTAGCGTTTTTGAATAGCGTAAAGACCCTCGTGTTAGCAGCATACGTACGACGCACGCACGCTCTCAGCGGAACGCTGCCGAGCGCGTCTCAAGGCAGCCCTTTTGCTATGGTAGTGGAATACAAACGCATATGCGAGGGTTGCAGCGCCATCTGGATGTGCCCGTGCGAGCTGCTCTCGGCTCGCTGTCTCTTGTGAGACGAGAGTATGGAGAGATTAGTACGCAGAGAGCTGCTTCGGACGCACGAAAAAGTCGGTAGCGACTCGCGAGCGTATATTTGGCACACGCGCAATGTAAACCACGCAACGCTAACGCAAACCCACAGCGCTCGCGAATTTAGAAAAAAACTCGGTTGTTGGTGTATGCTACCCTTGCGGTTTTTTTTTTCTTTTTCTTTTTGCGTTAGAATATTTTCAAAGGGTTACGACAGAGGGGCAATTTAAGGAAGGTGTAAGGTAAAAAATAGTGGACATTAAAAAAAGAGTTACGAACTTGCACAAACAACTCCAATGCGCTTACCTGAATAAGAAGGAGAAAAAAAAACAAGGCGGCGAAGTTTTCGGTAACGAAAGCTATATAATTTATATGCCACTAGCTAAAATGGCTTCCACGCCATTTTCAACTAGTGGCATCCAGCCCCTTATTTTAAACCAAAGCTAACTGACCCTCAATAATTAACAGCGCGTGGTCTTTTCGCTTTGGAAATTATTTTACCGTAGGTGTGGAGCGCAGTCAACAATAGCAAGGTAGGCAAGCACAAACGTGCAAACGAAAAGCTTGACGTCGCTTCGCTTTCCCTCCGGTCGGCGGTGCGACGGTCGTCGGGGCCTGCGGTGCGACGGTCGGCGGGGCCGGCTGCCGACCAAAACATGTTTTCGGCTTCAGCGGCGCGACGCACAGCGCCGCAGAGCCAAGTTCTGCTCATTGCGCGGTTCAGAGCTCGCCGCTGCTCGCCGCAGAAGAGAGGAGCCAATGGGAGGTGGCGTAGATAGTGACGTTGCGATGTCATGGCAACGCTCAAGTCGGTCCTCCGCGCGTCTTTCACGTTTCGAAGGGCGTAGCGTGGTTTCGTGTCGTCTGCTATCCCTATTTCCCCCGATGCCTTCCCCAACGGAGCGGTTCCTTGAAACTGTGCGACTGTTTCCCTTTTTATATGACAAGACGCAGCCAGACTACCTAGATAATGACGCTAAGAACAACCGCTGGGAAAATATAGGAGAGGTATTCGGAATTACAAGTGAGTTTCTCCGTGGCACTTGTTGCATGTCGTCTGTGTTGTGACGGATGTCGTGTTGATTTGGTGACACTTTCGAAAGTAGCCTTCATCTCTGGCGCGCCGGCGGGGCAGCAAAGCACTGACCTGTCCTTCGGTGTTTCGGTAGAACCAACTCGGCCGGACCCAAAACCTGCGCCTCCTTCCCTTCAGAGCGCGGCGACGTCGCAAGATCAACGAGCAGCTAGGCTAGAATAATCACATTCACGCTGATTACCAGGTCATCATGGACCCCTACCATGTATGCAGGCAGCGAGTGCGGTTTCGATGCTGATACATGCGAAAGATGAGAGCCGAAACGGAAGTATATACCGAAGAGCAGACGACGAAAGAGCGGGAAATCCGACGGGAGGCGCGATCGCGAGAGCCAGTGCTGTCACATGACGCCCGCAAAACGGAGGCCAATGTGGACTCCTCGCGTTGGGACGCCGGACGGCGGTGCCGCCCAGCGGCGCATCCCGGCTGCGCCGCTCACGCTGGTGTGGTCAGGCCTTGACTTGGCAGGCGAGAGACAACCCTAGAAGGACGACGAATGTCGTGACGTTGCGCTTTCGACACTGCATGGTAGTTTTCAATCTACAAGCTTCAAAGCCCTGTGCGCTAACACACTCGATCACTATAACACCCCTTTTCGTTTCTTAGTTGTTTTTTTGTAGATATTATCAACACCGACAGCTTCAGAAACGCAAGGTTCTTAGGTTCACGCTTCTTGCTTTGGGATTGGATCTTCGGCGTTGTTATCGGCTAACGCCGCCATCTGATAGGCTACGAAGTAATAATGAGATACACAGGGCGATAATCAGGTTCACATACACCTACACACACACGCGCGCACACATGCGTGTACACAAACACACATATCAAATTTATTTGTCTACCTCCACCGAAGCGGAGTTATTCCGTAGTACTTTGTTCCCCATTTCCGTCACTAGGCCGCGCCAACTTTCGCTGCACACTTTAGAGGGGGCGGCATCTTCGCACTCGCTTTTTCCCGGGAGTGTAGAATGACCTCCTCTGCAGTTGCGAAAAATATTTAAAGGGACCGTGCAACGATTTTTGCTTGGAATGTTTTTTTCACTTTACACGAGCTTACTGGCACTAGTGGGACCCAAAAACGCAACGCCACTGACCAAAAAACACCTTTGTCGCGGTGTAATTTCAAAGACAAAAGCGAGCATTTTCTTTCAACCTCTCCTTCGCAAAACTTGATTTGATGACGTAGCGAGGGGGTTGCAGTATCCCCCAGTGACGATATTTGAATGCGGCTCACAGATCGGACTCGAGCATTGCGTGAACCCTCGATTTGGGCTCAAGATAAGCGATAGCTTGACAAGCATTCGGCCAGTGGCCCGTGACCAATCGCTGCAATGACGACAATAACCAAACCATTAAGCCCGGTTAGACAGTTGCGTTTGACTGCGTTTGACTGCGTTGCGGCAGCGAGACACCAGGGCATCCCTGCTGCTTATATCGCGTGCCAAGAAGATTCCTTGAATTGGATTGCACGCTTCATACGAAGCACAGAGGTGCCGGTGACTCGCTTTCGGTTCTCGCCGCAACGCAGTCAAACGCAGTCAAACGCAACTGTGTGAACCGGCCTTAACAATATCCGGAACTCAGCGCGTGTCATGTCCTTCGCCAACCCGAGCGCGTGGCTATGATTAACATTGGCGGCATATAAATGGCTCCGGATGACGTGCCCGCTGGTTCTGACTGCGAGATGAGGGGTTGAGGGTGCGAACGCCGCTCTATATTTTTTTTTTTCTGCGATTTCTATTGCAACTGGGTTCTGGCCCAAGGTTAAAAACGAACGCGTGTTTAATAGGTATTAACACCTGGGATTCGTTCTTAGTGGTATTTGCGCAAAGTACGAAAATTATTGCGTCGCCCCTTTAAGAGAGCATTAGATTGAGGTTGGAAGTTTAATTTCGCTATTAATATTGGGAGAAATCTTTCCTGGGGCACTCAGGTAGTAGTAACTGTCTGAGGGGTGTTACTGAGCAGGTGACGTTGATCGTACTGGCATGCGCGTGCTATTGCTGTTTTGTACAAGCCACAATTATGTTCGTGCTGGGTGTAATTTCGCACGTAGAGCATCGGACTCAACCACGGTGGAAGAAACATTTAGGTGATGACTCTCTGTCCCATGCGGCGACCACATTATGTTCGGCGCACCGAGCGCTTCACTCGCACGGGGATAGATGGCGCCGAGGTATCGGCTTCCTCCCAAATCGACCGCTCCGGCTGTTTGTCCCAGCGGTGGTTCCACCTTCCCTCGCTCAACGCTTCTTGTTGTACCTCCCCGCCGCCACGCCACCACCAAGTCGCCAGAGTCTGTAAATCTGCGTTCTCTTCCTTCTTCTTCTTCTTCTTTGGGTTAAAGGACACATGGAAAGGAAAAAAAACTTTTTTAAAAAAAAAAAGGCTAA